>JAJMGK010000058.1:0-51484 GCA_030575035.1 Suhomyces vadensis
CTTCTTCTTCTTCTTCTTCTTCTTCTTCTTCTTCTTCTTCTTCTTCTTCTTCTTCTTCTTCTCCTTCTTCTTCTCCTTCTTCTTCTCCTTCTTCTTCTCCTTCTTCTTCTTCTTCCTCCTCCTCGTCATCTACTTCTTCTTCTATCCCTCTCCCAGATGCCTTTTTAATATACAGTTTACTTTGGGTAGAAGCTTTAATTTCACAACTCATCTCGTCTGTAGGTATATTTCCTGGCATTACGAAGGTCTGGTTACGATTTTTGGGGACCAAGTTATCCTGACTTTCAAAAAAACTAATGATTTTCAGTCTTATTAAATCAAAAATGTCAGATTCGTTGTGAATAGTGATCATCATTTTATCTGGCGTTAAGTTCACGTCAAGTGAGCTTGAATTTACTTTTAAATTCAAAATAAAAACGGGAAATTGCAAGTGATTAAACTGTTTAAAACATTCGTTAATAATCTTTTGCAACTTTCTTTGCGAGGTCGGCCTTCTATTAATAAATAGAAATTGCCGATCTTGCACCGATCTACCTAATCCAAATGAATGATTAGAGATATACCCCTCTATATTAACATTTTCATTTATAGATAAGTCTATTGGAGTAAGTCCACGCGACCCGTTGGTACCAAAAATTGTAAGCATATTTTCTAATATTGAAGACTTCATTCCACCACGGCTATTCAAAACGACATTTTTCTTGTTAGTTACATTGAATACACTGAATTTGATTTCTGGGTATATTATCAAATAATTTATTAGAAAGTTGATTGCTTTATGAAATTCTTGTTTCGATTTATTGACAAAATTCTTATGTCTAACCGGCAAATTGATGAACAACTTCTCGATCACTAATGATGTTCCATGATTAGACAATCCTCCAATTTTCTCACGATTTCCAGTTAATTCCCCCATATTATCATACTCCAACATAAATGTCTTGGGGTATGCTTCCTTCGTACTAGTTACTATCTTCATAGATTCCGAAATTGAACAGATCGAGTTAAGGGCTTCCCCTCTAAAACCTAACGTTTTCAATCGATCTAAATCGTCAAATTCTACTAGCTTAGAAGTATGGCTCCTCCGGCATACAGATTCGTGATCGGTTTGATTTATACCATCTCCATCATCTACAATTGATATCAGTTCAACCCCATAGTTGAAGAAGGTTAATTCGATTTTCTTACTGTTTGCATCAATCGAATTCTCCACCAATTCCTTTACTATCGATTTTAGATCAATAATTACTTGACCAGACGTGATTCTGTTTATATCAGCTTTGGAAATGTTGCAAATCATGCTTCACGTTGTACAGACCTACTCTACTGTAATTGCAATTACTTTGAGATCAAAGATGCCTCACACGTCATTTTCTCACGCGCCTCTTTCGATTGAGTTCAAAAATATGCGGTATCTGTTTGCAAAGAGCATTATAAATAGCAATCGCCAAAGTTGTGGCCTAGCTAGATGTTGAAGAATCTCTGCCATTTCATCTATGCTATATTACCAAGAAGAGAGTTATTTCAGGAACTTTCTATGATATGCAACAATTAACAACCAAATCATTAATCCTAACACTCAAGGAATTCTTCGTAGTTTGGACTGATCAGATACTTTACTATAATCAGATCTATAATCCCGAAATTTTTGATCCATACAAAGCATTTAACCTATCAGTCTTCAAGAATAGAAATCCCTCTTTAAATGATTACCTAAATGACTTATTCGACAATTTATTGAAGAATGTTTTAATTAATAAAGAAAAGAAAGATAGCGATTTCAAGAAAGGATTTAGCGCGATAAATCAAATAACACTTATAATATACAACTTGAAAAGCGAAAAAATCAAAAAAAAATACGTATTTCACTTCGATGATATGATTTTAAATTTTGGTGATACCATAGATAGCTTTATGAGTGATTCTGTTGATAATTCCTCAATTCTAAACTTCAAGAACATTACATGGGAGGAAGTTTATACTCAATTTAATTCGGTTCTATTTATGCATATTAATGAATTAAAGAGAACGTATAAATCAGATGCTAAGACAAGACAAGACTACGAATCCATTTTAGGAAATGCTCAAGATAACGAGTTATTCTTCAAAGTTATGGTCGAGATCGATTCCTCGGTTAATTTAGTTATGCATGATTGGGTAAGGTTGAATGAGAAGAACAGCCCTGATCCTATGACAAAATTAATTCCTGTTGGTGTAGTAAATTTAGAGGTAATCAATTTAGGAATATTTAATGAATATATGTTGTGAATTTTTGACTTAATTAACAACGTTGTTGAGCCCAAAAACTGTTTTCAAATTTTCGTAAACGAAATAGGATATAGATACAGCTGGTGCAACCTTTGCTAAATTTGGAACCAAGCCTTTGAATAAACCTGGATAACCTTCTCGTATTATAGTTTTCTTCAAAACGTCGTTGAATCCGTCATATCTGTATGGATGTGCATAAGTTCCTTGTGCTTGTAGTCTCGTTCTTAATAAATTTATTGGGTAGACAACTGTCGCTCCGAAAGATCCTGAAAACGCACCCAATCCCAAAACCATATAGTTTGGTAAAGTCACATGTTCTTCTTTGACTCCTGTCAATTTACTTTCTCTTTTTATCAACCAAGTTTTGATTGTAGAGAATGTACCAAGATCCAAAGCAGCATAAGGAAAAATTCCACTTGTACCTACTAAAATTCCTCTATAGAATATTTTAAATCCACCTTCTTTGAATAATTCCCTGGCTGTTTGTATCAATAATGCATTACCTCTTACCGAAGAATCTAAATTAGAACATTGTAGTCTGAATTTAAGTGTATCGATTGGATATACAAAAAATTGAGAGACAACACCACCTAATCCACCCGCCATGTAAGTTGATACTTTAGATAGGTTTGTTGTGTCCTCTAATCCCTCAACCCGAGCCAAAAATCTCTTCGTTGCTTCAAAAGTTCCGAATTTCATTGCCGATTCTGGAAAAACTTTTAATATATTTAATCCATTTCCAACATAAAAGGCGCGCATCCCTCCTTGTTTCCAAATAGTTCTAGCCGCTTGTATAATAGGTGAACGGATTGTTTTCGGAGCACTTGCAGCTTCTGATGCAGCCTTCTTAGCTGCAGCTTCTGCGGCCGCAATCTTCTTTCTGGCTTCTTCTATTACGTGTGTGGAAGCCCCATTTTTTATTTGTTCTGCAATTTGTGCCTTAGAATGTAAGATTGTTGACGATAAATCTGTTCTTGCTATCAAAAAAACCTTTATTCTATCAAATGGTGCCGTACATGTTCTAGAAACTACGCCTGCTAACCCACCTGCTAGAAAGAACCCAATACCATTTAGAAACTGATTTATCAAAGTCACATCACCATCGGATGATACATCCAACTCTTCGACAATAAATGAAAAGGCGGTTTTTATTCTCGACCCATTCAATCTTGGCATTAACAATAAAAAATCTCTGAATTCATCGTATGTGATATATCCATCATTCTTATAATCAATCTGATTAAACAAAAGATCGATATTGTAGTCTGTGGGTTTCAAATTGAGACTCTTCTCAAGATAGTGAGAGAAATCGGATTTGTTTAATTTTCCATCTTTATCTTGATCAATCTTATTAAATCCAGTTAAGATTTGTTCATCTGTCTTGGTTAGGTATGCTCTAAAATCATTAAAATCGATGACCTTGTCCTTATTATGATCAAAAGCATCAAAAACAGATTCTAGTAACTCGATATTCTGGCTTATGGGAAGGTTGAACAACTCAGAAGCCTCTTTGAAATTTTGGAGAGTGATCTTTCCTGTGTTTTTAATATCTAACTTCTTGAATAACGAGTCATAATCATTAGGATTTGATGGCTTCACAATACCGTTATTGGATTGATCTTCGCCAGATGCAGTTTCATCAAACGTGTCATAGGACGAAAAGGAAGTAATTAAGGACTTTTTAGTCATTTGACTGTAGTTAGAGGAGATGTTCACACAAATAAAATATAGAAAGATGTGTGTTACTATATCTTATAACAAAAATGCTTTATATATTTGCAATTAATTAATTTTCTTGGCAAACTGAATTGAATTCTTTAATAATGTCAATAAGATAAGGCACTTCTCTTAAATTAATACTTGTCGTGGTGGTGATGATTTTTGAGTTGACTTTAAAGCTTAAGCAATTGAATCATAGACTATAGACACATCTACATGTTTTGAAAAAGTTTGCGTAAGCTTCTATGATTGCGTTCTCATTTGTTAGTGGGGAAAGTCAGGTGATGATCTCGCTTAGAACTACTTCAAGAAAGCTTCCAAGCGATCCGAAGTACATTAAGCCATGTCAGAGTATATAAATCCAATGATTGTGCTTATATATATGGAATACCAGAACTAGACAAGAGTAGCATTATGTTGACCCTAACTAGTCTTCCCTTATTTCTATTTTTATGGTGAATCAAACTTTCTGAGAGTGAATTCACGAGTATTCAGCAAATGCGCAATTAATTAGACAATCAACTACATAATGTCTATACAGAAATATATATCTAATACCCCGGCATCTGCCTGGTCTCCTAGTCTCCTACATGCTAAACAGTACATATTACTCTGCTGCTTTTTGGGGTATTTTTGTTAAGAAAGTGCGTTTGGACACTACTTTTTTTTCGACACGTTAAAAATTTAGATGGCGCTGCCTTAATCACATCTTGACTATATACGAACTATATAAATAACCTTTCTAATGTCTGTTCAAATTTTGGGAGACCAAGCAACTGAGGAGAGAGGTGAAAATGCACGTATGTCGGCCTTCGTTGGTGCGATTGCGGTTGGAGATTTAGTTAAATCAACCTTAGGACCAAAGGGTATGGACAAGTTATTACAAAGTTCTACCGACATTGGTAAATCCATGGTCACAAATGATGGTGCCACGATCTTGAAAGCCATTCCGTTAGATAACCCTGCCGCCAAAGTATTAGTGAACATTGCCAAGGTACAGGATAACGAAGTAGGTGATGGAACTACTTCTGTAACAGTTTTGAGTTCCGAATTATTGAAAGAAGCAGAAAAGCTAATTGAGATGAAAATTCATCCGCAAACAATTATTGAAGGATACAGAATAGCTCGTAACGTCTCATTGGAAGCATTAGAAAAGAATGCAGTTAATAATGGTGCTAATTCAGAGTTGTTCAGAAAAGATTTAATTAATATTGCCAAAACAACACTTTCCTCTAAGATTTTATCTCAAGACAAAGATTTGTTTTCTAAATTATCAGTCGATGCAATTTTGAGATTGAAAGGTTCAACCGATTTAAACAATATCCAAATTATCAAAAAACCAGGTGGCAAATTATCTGATTCATATTTAGATGAAGGTTTTATTTTGGAAAAGAGATTTGGAATTAATCAACCAAAAAGAATTGAGAATGCTAAGATCTTAATTGCCAATACTTCTATGGATACAGATAAAGTCAAGATTTTCGGTGCAAAGTTTAAAGTGGATTCCACTTCTAAATTGGCGGATTTAGAAAAGGCTGAAAAGCTTAAGATGAAAACCAAGGTTGAGAAGATCAAGAAATTCGGAATTAACGTATTTATCAACAGACAATTAATTTACGACTACCCGGAACAATTGTTCACCGATGCCAAAGTTAACTCGATCGAACACGCTGATTTTGATGGGGTTGATAGATTATCCCTTGTCACAGGTGGTGAAGTTGTTTCCACCTTTGACAATCCTGAGAAAGTGAAGTTGGGACACTGTGACGTGATCGAGGAAATTTTGATCGGTGAAGATACATTTATAAGGTTTTCTGGAGTAGCCGCTGGTAAAGCTTGTACTATTGTCTTGAGAGGTGCCACTGAGCAAGGATTGGATGAAGCAGAACGTTCTTTGCATGATGCGTTATCTGTCTTATCACAAACTACTAGAGAGACAAAGACTTGTTTAGGTGGTGGGTGTTCTGAAATGATAATGTCAAAGGCTGTTGACCAAGCTGCTGCAAATGAAACTGGAAAAAAGGCTTTGGCAATTGAAGCGTTCGCAAGAGCTTTAAGACAATTACCAACTATACTAGCTGATAATGCTGGTTTTGATTCATCGGAGCTCGTCACTAAGTTAAGATCTGCTATTTACAATGGTATGACTACCTCTGGTTTGGATTTGTATAAAGGTGTGGTAGCTGATATGAGAGAGATGGGAATCGTGGAGTCATTCAAATTGAAAAGAGCTGTTGTCTCATCTGCTGCTGAAGCCTCTGAAGTTTTATTAAGAGTTGACAACATTATTCGTGCTAAACCACGTACTGCTGATCGAAACCATTAGCTCGATTTTCAGAAGATTAGGTTTGTTTATAGATTTACCAATTGAGTCGATATTACTTTTCACATAAACAATATTTTCAGAAATTATTATTTGTCAAGCAGATTTTCAGGAATAGATGTAACATTAGGTCAGTTAGGACTACCATAATTATTCACAATCGCATGCGTCTGCGTCTGCATCTGCATTGTATTGTATTTTTAAATTCCCTGATGATAGTTAACTCACGTTCCCTCTTCTTAATTCTGCTTGCAGATTTGTCGCTTCACCATGAATTGAGGACTTAAAGTTTTTCATCTGCGAGATCGTCAATTCGACTGGGAAGCACCGCAATGTCGATGCAAGTTTATTCGTTACAAGGCTACAAATTTATATACACGCTTGAAATATTCGTCAATTCGCCCCTAATTTGCAACTCACTTTGGGTAATTGTGAATATACACTCCAAGAGTTCATAGGATTGAGATTTATTCCATGATTAATTGGGGCTTACCGAATATTCTATTTTCAAATACTTTACTCAATTGACCTCTAACCGGTAAATTGGATCTGAACGAAAAAATAGAAATATTCTCAATTGAAGGATACATGACACAACTCCGCAGAACCAAAACCCCTGTTAACAAAATGCATAGACTTGGGGCATTGTGTCGCAGATGAAACTTATGTGCTCGAGTATTTTTCTGAATAAGGGGTATAGTTTACAGTATTGTACAGAATAACGTTGAATTTCAGTCAATTCGGAAGTGATTGCTATTGGAAATGCATACTTTTCAAAAATCCCCTTCACAACAAAAGCGGGCAGCAAAAACCTCAAGAAGCCACAATAGTACAGCTGAGCTAAATAACAAATGACCAAGTTACTCGATTCATGCATACACATGTGGCTATTGTTGTAACGTGTATGCCGAACTGTGTGTTCAAAAAACACGCATAAACGTGATGTAGGCTTGTACATCGTGGTTTAGGAGGGTTTCCTTTGAAGATCGGAATGTGAAAATGTTCAGGGGTCAATAGCGCACATGGGCTGTGATTGTGGGAAAATTGAACTATAAAAGAGCCCTCCTTCCTTCCATAGTTCCAACAATTGAGCTAGCAGCAGAGTAAAAACGCTTCAGACAACAAAAACACTTCACACATAAATAAAATGGTATTCGGATTCGGAAATGACAAAAAGGATGACAGATCCAACAGAGATGACAATAACTCTTATGGATCTTCCAACAGCAACCAAAATTCAGACTCTTACGGATCTTCCAACACTGATTCGTATGGATCATCTAACAATGATTCTTATGGATCATCTAACAATGATTCTTATGGATCATCTAACAATGATTCTTATGGCTCTTCTAACAAGAATTCTTCCAGCTACGGGAACGATGACAATTCTTATGGTTCATCCAACAAGAATTCTTCAAACAAGAATTCTAACAACGACTCCTATGGCTCATCAAACAATGACTCTTTTGGTTCTTCAAACAAGAATTCTTCCAGTTATGGTAACAATGACGATTCTTACGGATCTTCTAATAAGAAGTCTTCTGGCTATGGTAACAATGACGATTCTTACGGTTCTTCAAATACGGATTCATACGGATCTTCTAATAAGAAGTCTTCTGGCTATGGTAACAATGATGATTCGTACGGTTCTTCAAACAAGAACTCCTCGAGCTATGGTTCTTCCAACAACGACTCTTCTAACTACGGTTCGTCAAACAATGATTCTTACGGTTCTTCAAACAACAACTCTTCAAGCTATGGTGACAATAGCGATTCGTATGGCTCTTCAAACAAGAACTCATCGAGCAACAATGATTCTTACGGATCATCTAACAAGAACTCCTCTAGCTATGGTAACAATGACGATTCTTATGGTTCATCTAACAGAGGTTCCTCTAACAACAACGATGACTACTAAATAGTCAGCTTAGGAGTTAAGTATTTTTATGTTAAATAATGATTTACGTAATTCGATAATTAAGTAATTGGCCTCTTTAGAGGTGACGTAATTTAAAATTCATCTTACATTAATCGATTCTTCGCATAATAACGATGAAAGGTTCGGTGCAGGAAAGAAGTCGCCAAGCTTTTATTTCAGGTCTAAAGTTCTTTACGAGTAAACAGAAAAATAATATCAAGCTAGACCAATATTAAGGAACGGTGCGGCTCTTTCATCAACAGTAGTTAGGCATTGAATGGGATTACGGCTTTATTAGCTCATGTTCGTTAAATGACTAAATAATGTATACAAGTGAGTTAATAACTTAGGCGATATATAGTTCTTTTCTTCGCTATATCGTAATATGTTCCGCAGTTCAAAAAAAATAATGAGATTTAATGTAATTATTGCTGTAATGGAGCGTATAAAATTTGAGTGACATATTTTCTCTTATATCTCACCACCGATGCCACGGCTAGGGTATTATGCTTAATGCTCGTTGTAGCTAAATGATTTAATACCACATGATTTGGAATTGGTAATGCACCAGAGTTGTTATCCTTGTCGTTTGAATTAAAATTGTTTAATATCACATTCTCAAGATGTGGGGGCAATTGAGGAGGATGCAACCAAGCCTGTTGTTGGCCATTTGCATTTTTAGATTGTTTGTCAATAGCAACATAGTATTGTTCCATGACCTTCGGATCGGTAAATATTGGAGGGATATCATTTATGTACTGAAGAGATCTAGCTATCCCATCCTCATCAGCATCCACATCATCATGGTATCTCGAATAACCATTCCCCATGTCATCATCATCATTTGTCAAGCCCCACATCGAGTCGGTTCTGGTGGCAGATCTAGACATGGAGGATCTACGGCTGTGGGGGTACAGCGATGACTGTTGCAGTTTATCCTGTTCTGATTCGGTTTCTGGTTGTACTTGGCCTTGTTCTTGTGCAAAATGCTCATGTATATGTTCAGGAGTGACCTCAATGTAGTTCACAAAATTACCCATTTGGTCAGTTGCAGTTGGAAGAAAGTCGGAAAACCGAAGCTCGTTGTCAATTACAAATCTGAATCTGTGAGTGCCTACGGGCAATCCTAAAGTAATTAAATAGTTGTTATCGGCTTGTTTGGTTAATCCTATCATTTTTCTCCACCCTGTAAAGGAACCAGTAACATACACTTTTTCACCACCTTGAACCCATTTTATATCCACTGGAATAGTTTGGCTGGGGTCTACTTCTTCCGGTGCTTGACCTGAATGGGATTGAGGCTCCTGCTGTGAATTTAGTGACGACGATTGGGCTTGACTTTGTTGTGCTAGTTGAGTTGATGAATGGTCAATATGCATATGTTCATCATTATTGATATTTTTTTCCTCTATGTTCATCCTGTCTAAATCAATATCATCATTGAGTAACAATGTAGACTTTCTTCGCTGAGGTGCTATTGGGTGGTCCTCGGTTTCACCATCGTGTTTGTTTACGGAGGACACGTCTACCATGGAGATATCCTTGGTACTTGGATTAGTACCTTCTGAATCCCCGTACATTTATTTGAGTATTATCTAACCTCACTGACTGTGAAACCTCAAATAATGTGTTTCTATTTGTTTAGAATGTACTCTTGGGGTACTGTAATATTGGTATGATGCGTTCCGAATTCTCCGAAAACTTTCAACTTGTCACGATCAATTCTAAAATATAGAAGAATTGAAAACTATTGATACTTTGGTATCTTTATGGAGTTACTTCGTGACTTGTGGGAGTCTAATGGTAGTTATCTAAGTGGCCGCCTGTCGTGTCAGAGGCTTCCTGGCATCTTTCAACGCCCACCTCCGCCTTACGTGCGCCTAGCAAAATGGACGCCGCAGTCAGAAAGGCGGGTCATCTTCACGCAGAATTTCGCTCCCGAGCATAGGTATATTTGACCGAGAATTGCAATGTGATATGGGTGTTTCAATGGTTGGGAAGACGGTGATTTACGTCTAAGAAAGGTTCCGCTAAATATTGAAGTCACTTGCCACTTTTGTTTCATTTATTTCATTGCCATGATGTCGCATACTTTTTTCAGCTGAAAAGTGGTGGGACCTTTCGAGGCAAGCACACTACTCCAGTAACTGGAATTGTTGCAAATTTCATAAGAAAAGGGCATTTGCCAAATATGTTAATATAGTTAACATTATTTGATAGTTGATTGGTTCCTAAATATTCCAATTCCAATTTATTCCTATGAAATCGAAATGTAATGTCCATCACATTCACTCCTACATTGGATCTACATCTATTTCTTCGAGATTAAAGTACTAGAGACGTAAATAAATTTCGCGAGGAGAGCAATTAGAAGTTTCGAAACGATATGGTAATGAGACTTGCTCTTGTAAATTCTATTTTAGTAGAAGGTACTGTTATTGAAATTAAGGAAGGGTTGCGTCTTTCAGCTCAAGCACAAGTCACTCCAATTTGTCACTCTATAGTTAGACAGATAATAATATCAGTCCATAAATGCAGTTTGTACAATCCAATTTATATGACATTCTCATCTTGTATTTAAATTTAGAAAAATCATAAAATTACGTATCATATCGAGATTTAAAGATATCTTGTATATTAATATGAATATAGATAACAAGAGGTTGGCTGGTGTTTGGCCATATTTAATGCGTAATTTAGTTCCAGTAAACATGTTATGATCCTCTCAAGTGATTGGACTATATGTGGAAATATTTCATGTCTAGTTCGTAGCATTCCTCCAGTTGGTCACATTGGTAGAAATAGCATGGTATATCAAAATCAATATTACCGAAGCAAATCCAAAGGTCAAGGTTATGGTATTCAATTGATCGTCAGTAATCATAGCTTCAATATTTCCTTATCTTTGAAAACCATGTGGTGTCAACTTCAGTATCTCCACGTTACATTCGGTTTGCACTAAGCCTATATATGGGCTGTGCACTACTAAATATAAAATATGCACGACTGATAAATTTGATGCTTCAAGAGAGTAACTTGCAGTGAGAACTTCATATGAACTTCTAGTTTAAAGTAAACTATTAATGTTGAAACAACTCACAGGGGTTTGTCAAAGATGTGCTTCTTTTGCGCGTCATTATTCATCTTTGTCTGAACAGAATTTCATAAAAAGAATTAGAGATCAGGATAAAAAGTTGGCTAAAAATGTACCAGAGTGGGAAAAGCGAGATGCCTCGTTAAACAAGCGCTACGGCTCTTGGAACCCTACTAAAAAGTTGTCCCGACAACAAATGAATGATATTCGTAATATTAGCGAACAAATGCCTTATCTCAAGACCATCGACTTGGCGAAACACTACAAGGTTTCGCCAGAAGCTATAAGAAGAATATTATCTTCCTCCTGGGTACCTAAAGAAAGTGAAGAGGACAAAATAATCTCTAGAGGAGAAAAACGAAAGCAAGAGAGAAGGGATATTAAAAGTGAAATGGCGAATGAGATAGAGAAAGCTCGTACAAGAATATCTAGTGTTAGAAGTATTCCCCTTCGAGACATGAAACTTCCTGTTCCTGAAGTAAGGAAGAGCAACCACTGCAATAATAATACTGACAGACGTCTGTCTTCTTACCCCGGTAAAGATAGCCGTGAATTCGCTCAGAGAAACAAAGGTTTTGGGAAGAAATCTTTCAATAGTATCAGTGATATTATAGAGTGAAAGGCTTTAGTACACAACTTTCACAAGTCGAACCTACCTTAGGCAATATGATGTAACGAATCTGTACATAGTAAACTTAGAGTCAATATAGATTTATTTTGAATCGATTCCTCAGTACCTTATGTATCAATTTGATTTTCAGCAATGATTTTCTGTTAAAACAAGCTGGTAAGAAAAAAGTTACGAGAGGTTATTGCAAATATAAGAATATTTTTAAATATTACTCAAATTTAATATAAAAAGAATTTTTAGGTAGTATTAAATTCCTAAAAAATACTTGATAAGAACCCTTGGTGAATTTTAGACTTGAGAGTTTTCTAACTCAGTATATTTCGTTTCTGTATCATATATATAGTCAAGACTTCCATCACGTGTATTCTGGTAAATATCCTAATCTGGATAGTATTTTTTAGTAATGTAAACTTATACTACGTGGCTCCAAATATCCAGAGAATAGAGACAAATTGGACATCTTAGCATTCCTGTTCATCATAAAGCTAGAATTCCTAGTCAACCATTTCGTAAGCTTCTATCGATTTTGGTGATCAATACACGTGACCATAATTGCAGGACCGAGGATCACTTTCAAACCCCATACTTTTTGAAACTCAATCAAAGCGTACTTTCTTCATATCTGAATAACTCAAAAATGGTAAACGTTCCATTACTTACTATACCAGAAGCAGCATATGATCCAAGTTCATACTCGGTCCATGCATCGACTCGAAGAAGATCGTCCTTACTCAGCTATTTAATAAAACTCACTCATGGCTCGGCTATTGGCCTAACTTTGGCCTATATTGTTGGATTATTCATACTTAAACCTTTATTGGAAACGACTGCATCGCGTAGACTTGAAGTCTTGGAGAAATTTCGTGGGCTGTTAAGAGATTGTTACTTAAACTTGGTGGGAAGAGTGAGCCATATTCCAATTGTGGCAATCAATAAACACAATGGAGATGGAAAATTGTACGCAGATGCAATTATACAAACAGATGATTCGTTCTTAGATAGAACCAGATTTAAAAGCTTTCAAGATAAGGAACAAGAGCTTGAAAGGACCGATAAATTGAAGCAAGGTAGATTGTTGCTGAAATTAAATAAATTATCCGAGACATTAAACAAATGCGAAGCTTATCTGACTTCAGAAATACCGCATTATCGTACCACTAACTATGCCTTGAAAGAGTTTCAGAACAAAGCAGACTTGGTTTATTTCAACAGTTCCGAACTATTCAATGAAGTTACGCCTTCGGAAGGCAAGACCAGGAAGAAAAATGTGGCAGTAGAAACAAAGAATGAAATCAGACATATCAAGGGATTATTTATGAGTGGCCAAATATAGTAGTCTCGCATGGGGTTCAAGAATAGAATCCAATAGTTTGAGATATTGATTAAAATTAAAATATTTAGTATTCTGCGATAATCATGATCAAGTTAATTTCATTGTAGTCCAAAATTACGACAATTTCATTGTCGTAATATGGAAGCAGGGATGAGACTACTAGTGTACTCCTCTGTGATTTGTTGTTAAAGTCCTACCTTAAGTCAGTTTCAGCTATTGTAATTAATTTAGCGGACGCACCAAAAAACTGGCCTCCAAAAAGTACGAACAAGAAATGAAATAGTGCTATTTTAATAATTAAATAAATTACAGCAGAAGACTTATTCATAATGAGTAAAGCTCGTCATAGCGATGAAGAAGAAATTGCAAAGGATATAGATTCGGATCTTTCATCTGAACTAAGTGAAGCTGATGGAGAAATAGACATCGAAGCGGACGACGACAACGAAGATGGTTCAAGTGACGTCGACGAAGCAGAGACTACCATTCAACCAGATGTAGTAGACACAGACGATGAAGCACAAGTAAGTGATGCGGAAGATTTTAGGATCGAAGATCCAGATGAAATCGACGAGGACCTTGAATTGAGAGACGAAGAGGACGAAGATGAAGGGGATGACGAAGACGAGTCCAACACGTCCAATAAAAAGCTTACCATCAAAGCAAGTACCAGACGTGCAGCCCCTACCAGTAGTTCAAGGGAAACTAGAAAACGACAATTGACGTATTACGAAGAGGACGACGAGGAGGAAGACGAGGAGGAGGATGAACAACAGCAAGTGAATCATACAGCAAAGCGAAGCCGTAGAGCACCCCAGGTACAGCCACAGGACCTAGACGCTGATTTGATTTTGACAGACGAAGAACAAGAATATAATCCCCATGCAAATCCAGACGTATCGAAAATGACAGAACGCCAAAGAGCGAGGTACATGGAAGAAGAGAACAGCAAGAGCTTGGTGGCATTGGGAGAATCGCTTAAAGACGTACAAAAAAAGACCAAAACCAAGGAAACCGACGAAGAAGCCAAGCTTCGGAAAGCTGAAAGTACCAGACGTAGACAGGACTATAAGAACAAACAGGACGAAGAAGAAAAGCGTGACACGTTGAACAAGTTATTGAAAAGGAGAGCTACCAAGACTCGGGCAGTCGAGGATAAAGAGGGCCCAGGGGATGCCAAGACCTTACAAAAGCCCAGGAGACCTAACATGGAGCATCCTGCGTTAAATAGATATCTCACCAATACCACCACTTTACAGGGGAACGCGCTTTTGCTGATAAATGATCAAAGCTCCCAGGATATATAATTGGAGGTTTTCGGTCAATTTGAATCCAAACACCGCAACACTATATAGTTCCAAACTAATCCACGGAAGTAAAGAAAAAACTGGATGAAATAACTGAACCCCTTTCTCCCCCCGCACCTTTTTAATGTACCTCTTGTAGCTGCTCACTCAGAACCTCCACCATTGAGGTGTGCAAAGGTGCTTCCAATCCTAGGATTTCATTTTGATTCAAGTACACTTGTGCAGCCACGAAACCCGAATTTTATTCGTATCGTTTCGAGTCGTATAGGTTTGAAAACCGGAATCGATATCAAACCTTATCCTGCTCACTCCCTTCTGATTGCACCAGCGAAATTCAAATTTCGACAAGTGAATTTTCGAACGTAAATTTCTCTCCATAGTGTAAGAACCAACAATCCAGTGGAAATAAACACGCTCAATAAGGTATAGTGAAAAGAAGGAGATTGATATAATTGTCTGGTTTCAATAGTGATATTCATTCTTCCAACAAAACACTGTAATTTTCGGATTTAAATTGCCGACATGAATGGGAATCTCAATTTGATGAATATGGGAATGAATATGGCGATGGGGAACAACCAAGGCATGGTGATGAATCAGGGCATGGTTATGCAGCAGCAGCAGCAACAGTTACAGCAGCAACAACAACAACAGCAGAAGCAGCAACAGCAGCAACAACCACAACATCCACAACAACAAGTTCATCAACAAACACCACAGGCGCTGCAACCTGGTCCGCCACAACAACAAGCAGTTCCGGGTAATTCACAGCAGCACTTGTTCAACCAAGGTCCTGCTGCCTTTGCAGCAGCTCAGGCTGCGCAACAACAACTGCAGCAGAGGCTATCTATGAGTGGCCCTTCGGGTGCCAGTTCGGTGCCTATGAACGGGTCACAAATGTCTCATCAACAGCTAATGGCACAACATCAGTTACAACAACAAGTGCAAGCACAGCAAGCACAGCAAGCACAGCAAGCACAGCAAGCACAGCAAGCACAGCAAGCGCAGCAAGCGCAACAAGCACACCAGGCACAACAAGCACAACAAAACAGACCGGGTATGCAACGGGCAACCACATTCCAACAAATAAATACTGGTCCTGTGAAAGGTGCCAACCAGTACAACCCGAACCTTACGGCTCCAAACTCAGCACCAATGCCATCAACTAAACCTTCAATCAGTTCTCAGGGCCATACTCCCCAATTGCCCCACCAGGGCCAGCCTCAGCCCCAACCAAGTCAACCCCAATCTCAGGGTGGAGCACAACAACCTCAACCTCAAGCCCAACCTCAGCAACAAAACGGACTTTTTAACCCTCATCTTCAAATGGCACAGCAGATGCACGGAAACGCCCCTCAGAAGATAATAAACGGATCCATCCCCAACAACTCGACACCCATAATACCACAACAACAAGCCACGCCCCAAAACCAGTCAAGATCTGGTTCACAGAGCCAGGGACCGATAAACGGCCAACCACAAGGTGCTCCACAACAAATTATTCCAAACCAAGCCAAAAAAGGCTCTGTGGGCACCGCACAATCGCCCCTTCAAAAGCAGATTATTGGAGGAGTGGCTGCAGCGGGTTCCGTTGGAGCAGATCAACAGCAAGCACAACAGGCACAAGCACAACAGCAATTACAGAATGAATTGAATACCCGGATTTTGAAAAGAAATCTAGGCAACTCTGGAGTGATGCGCGTATTGGATTTGATAGAACAATTGACCAACGAGTCCAGCGAGAACTTGTCCAACTTGGAATATTGGCATCGCTTGATACTAGCATATTTCTTGCCAAACTCAAGATTGAGATTGACTACAGCTCCAGCCCCTCCATCTTATAATTCACCCCAAACGAATGACGCGGAATCAAAAAACTTGTTTGGACTAGATTTCAATGTTGCAGAAGGGCAATCAAGACAATTCGAACTCAATACATCGACGGCACCTAGATTTTTTGTCTCCAGTATTTTACAAAAGAACGTTAATAAATTTTCGTTGTCACTTCCTGGTTTGAAATATCAAGTTATGAATAACGGGTCGATCTTTATTATATCGAAGTTGTCTATTCAGTACACTTACAATGATGGATCTATATCAAATTTCCTGGGTAATGTGAAAATATTGATGAATAGGGAGCTCAAAATCGACTGGATTGATTGTTACTATCTGAATTATCAAGGATCTATAAATTTCAATAGTTTGGAAAAGAGATTGAACGATTTTAGTTCAGACTTTAAGAATAAGAATAAGAATGCCAATGACTATGTCAAACTGCTTATCAATTCCTCTGAATCAACAAAGAACTCTATTAACTCCGGAATGAATGAAAACTCTATGAGAATCTTGAAAATCGGAGATGTTATGTCTAGCTTAAGATCGTTGATGGGGTTTTCGGTGGTGAACAATGTCAATTCTCCTTTAAAGGCTTTAGAATTATTTATGAACTCTAACAATCAGCAAGCAATGCTTGCCCCAAACCAGCAACAACTTCATCTCCAACAACAGCAACAACAACAGCAGCAACAACAGCAACAACAGCAACAACAAGGTCCTCCCTCCCAATTTCACAACCAACAGTTCCTTCAACAGAAGCTTAACAGCCAAGCTTCTTCTCCCGATATTATGCAACTAGACGAATCCAAAAATGCCTTAAAGAAGAGAAAGTTGAGCACATCTATTGGCTCGGGAAGCCCATTAGCTACTGAACCCAGCATTAAGAAAAGAAAGTGATGATTTTTCCTTTACCTTGTTCCTTTAAGTCACCTCCTTATGTTGCCCGGTACATTTAAATATGCGGTGATACAGTAAAGGGTTAAGGATACCAGGCCTTTTGTAATTTATAAACTTTGATTTAATGATTGTTTACTACTAAGTTTAAGTAACTGAGACAATCAGTTTAATCAAAAATTGATTTCTTGCTGAATAATGCTAAAATAGTATTATGCAGTATAATTTAATTCTTCAAGATGTATATCTAATACTAATAATATCAGAGTATTTTCTACATGGCTTGTATGATTTTATTATGTAAAATATGTATTAATTCGCAATGTTAACGGATGTACGCCGTGTGAGACAGGTTGGTTACGTAATAACTTTTTTGAAATAATGAACATAGATTGCAAAAGTAGACTCTACCCTGATGGAACTGATAGTCCCAAAACCACTGAAAAAAGATAGAAACAATTCCGACCGCCATGTTCCGCTCTACCAATCCATTCGACCAAAAGACTTAGGCGACTTTATCGGTCAAAAGCACTTGGTTAATGTAAGAAATGGAGCAATTTCCAACTTCATACGGTTAGGGTATTTACCTTCAATGTTACTTTATGGACCGCCAGGTGTTGGGAAAACCACATTGGCGGCGATATTAGCTGCTGAGGGAGGTTACGTATTTACAGAATTATCTGCTACTGATAGTACAATTGAGGATTTGAAAGAGTTACTGAAGACCATTATTCAGGAGAATAGATCGAGATCTTCTTCCGAAGATCTCTTGAAAGTGGTAGTTTTTATAGATGAGATCCACAGATTCTCAAAAACCCAACAAGACTTTTTATTGCCGTTCATAGAGGAAGGGGCATTTGTTTTTATAGGTGCCACAACCGTTAATCCAATAAAGAGAATACGTCGTGCTATATTGTCAAGATGTCAGCTATTTGAACTTCATTTGTTAGATAACACAGAGATCAAAGAAGTATTAGAGAGAGCAATCGAATTCGAGAACTCAAGAAGACGAATTAAAAAGCTTTCTGAGCTTACTTTTGATAAAAGATGTATGGATTTAATTGTCACAAAGTCTAACGACACAAGAATGGGAATCAACTTGATAGAATTTATCAGCTCCATGTACTTGAATGATAAGGTAGTGATAGACTCTGACAAAATTTCGCAAGATAGGGAGTTCAAGAATTTGAGTGGAAAAGAATATTTAATAAGAATGGAAGATTTGCATGATGCTATTAGCTCTTTAAGAGACATCCAAACTGGAATAGTGGATATCAAGAATAAGTCGATATTTTCTCTGCTATTTGATTCGATGAGAAATATTTATGATGGAAAGATGTACTTTTCGGTTCCCAACGAATCCCATTCTGAATCGGAAAACCACCAATCAAAGGAACTCGAACTTATTAGAGACGATGGATTGTTCTTGGATGACTTCAAAAGTAGGAGGTTCGACGTGGAATGTACCAATTCCGAATACTTACATCAAATGCAAGTTTCTGATGATAGCGATGTTGATGACTTTGAAGACTTGAGCAAAAAAGACTCTTTGGATCTAGATAATTCCAATGCAGGGGAATTCTTCGTCACTTTATCTATATTTCTTCTTAAAAGGCTATTAAACAAGGGAGAATCTCCTATATATATTGGGAAGCAACTTCTTCTCTTTGCTGCACAGTATGTCGACGAAGAAGTTCAGCTGCTAAGAATCATACTATCAAATTTGAAAGCACTACTGAACACGTCTATGAACCCATCAATAGTACTCTCTGAGTGTGTCGAGTGGTTAACGAAACTGAAGAAGAGATACGAGTCACTTCAAAGACAATATCAATCTTGTAAGGAATATAATGAAGCCACTGCTGAATGTAAGACTATCGCGCAAATCAGCTTAAGGCCAGATATAAGTTTCGATCCTGAGCAAATACTGAAATTAATGGCTGATCCTCTCGAAGATGAAAGAGAAGATCAGAACCCAGGATTTGTTATAGTCTCGTATGATGAAAAATTTCACGACATTGGGTCTGATTTGAACTTGGAGATCAACTAGTAGTATTATTTAATAGAGTTTTAATAGAGTTTTAATAGAGTTTTACATGGTGACTTGCTTAACGCCGCATTACTTCTTCTTTGCAGAATTGAGGAGGTCTTGTTCTCAAAACAACCAGCGATTAAAAAAAAAACTGGTTGCAAAAATAAATTGTTTACAGCTACCATATCCTCTCTCGAAATGGACCCATATCAATCAGTTGACTCTGGCTTACTGGATTTCAATAAGGAAAATGGTATATATATATTATTGTTTTTTCGAATTATAGCTGAATCTATTCTCAAGTTGTGTTTAGCGCCTACAAATTACATATTGAATATCGTACAAGGCTATTTTAAATTACAGATTCTATTTTTAACAATGTTTCAAGGATATGTTTCGGGTTTACATAATTTTCTGTTGAAGGTTCACCTCTTCATTATTAAACTATTATTGATAACGGATGTGTTACTATTGAAGATAATTGAAACTCGTATGGATCAAAGTACGAAGATGGAATCAGATACAGTTGGAGTTGTCGAGACAAAACATTATCGAAGTAACAAATGTGAAGACGAAAATAAAGAAACAAATGATTCCGCCCCAAAATTGCAAACTGTATTAACGATAGAGGAACCAAGAATAGTTTTAGCAGGTCAGCTTCAGGATGCCGTTCAAGCCGAAAGTATTAGTTCTGAGAAGATTACTCCAAAGGAATCACCAAAGCAATCCGAAATACCTTCTAAGTTAGAGAATGACCGTTCACACGAGACGAGTAGTAGCAAAGAAAAATACTGGAAACGATTTAAATTTCATAACAATACTGATAATGCTATCGGAGAATCCGAGGTGTCAGCGGTTTCAGACTCACATTGGCAAAGTTCAATTACATCGCTGAAGAAAGAGAAAAGCGGTTCGTCGCTGTGTTCAATCGACACCGCAGAAGAAACCTTTGTAGACACCAAGCTATATAAATTGAAGAGAATGATATCGAAGGTTTCTGATCCAAATGGTTCAGATCCCAATAATTAATCAAAGATTTTTATTCAAAACTGGCTAATAAATTTAAAGTTATACAATTACGGAAAAATATATAGCGATCAAACATACATTAAAATAAAAGACGAGTATGAACAACTATATTACAAAGTATTCAAGATGCAAGGATTAGAAAAGTTTAATATACCAATCGAAAAGAATAAGAAACTGACCATGGATGTCTATATTTTTGTTAACAATTTCGTATTCTAAATAAATCATTCATTATTATCATCGTCACCCAAAGCAGCAAATCTGTTAACTTGAGCAGATTCAGATCTCTTAGAAGATTCTCTGTTGAGATTTGCTTCACTGTTCGAGCTAGTTAAATTTGAAAATTGATTGTTTTGTGTTGCGAATGAAGGGGATCTTCTGATATAGTTAGAGCCGGAACCAGAGTTTCCAGAACCGGAGTTATTACCGGAACCAGAACCGGAACCAGAATTCATACCAGCATTCCAATTGGAACCAGATCTAGATGAGTTAGATCTTCCATCGTTATGTCTTCTTTGTTGTTTCTTTTCATTATTAGCTTTCATTTCTTCCATTCTTTTGATTTCGGCATCTCTGTGAATTTCTTCTATAGTCTTTGGTCCAGCTTCAGATTTTTCGGAAATCCATCTTTGCTTTCTTAAATCCTGCAAGTCCATCAACATAAACATAATTCTTGATGATAATTTAACATTGTCCAAGGTCTTTTGAATATTTTCGAATACAATCTTTAAGATTGCCTTCTTTCTTTCGTCAGTGTCTAATTTAGGACCAACAGTCTTAACTAATTGAGCTAAATTCTCCAAGCTATCTTCCGATGGGTCAACAATATTCTTACATTGATCTCTTAAACAAACAAAAATAACTTGATCGTTCAACATACCCAAGTTGTATAAGTGACCGATGAACTTAACCAATCCAAGACCTCTTCTTTTAGCCGCAGCCATCATATAATACTCGTCAGACATCATTTCAGGTTCCAATGGAGATCCATCTTCGCTGGTAGGTAATTTGTCAGTCCAACCCTTTTCATATTCAGTTTGACAAGTGGTTAACAAAATTCTTCTAGCCAACGAACCACCTGAAGGGTGAGATCCGTCAGCTAATGAAATAGTTTCGTCGGTAACTTCAGGCGGAATATCAGTACATAATTTAGCACAGAATTTGGCATACATTTCTGACCAGTAAGGTTCATCACATGCTTTTGCAAATGTTAATGAAATGACTTGTCTTATAGTCTTCGAGTCCTTTTCCCATTTAGATTGATTGGCGATTTTCAATACATCGTCAGTAATTTGTGTAAACATTTCTAAAGTCAATTTATTCAACAATGATTTAACCTTTCTCTCGATATCTTCTTCACTTAAGATTTCAGATCCATCCTCAGCCAATTGGACTTCTACCTTCTTGGCTCTGGATCTTGGAACCCATCTATTCTCAGTCTTCTCTAATGGTTTAACATCTTCAAGAGGTTTAGAAGAGCCTTCATCATCCTTAGAATCTCTACCCCCTCTCTTAGATTGGTTAGATTTTCTAGTAGATTTGTCTCTTGAAGAGCCTCCACCGCCTCTTCTCTTGGACCCACTTCTTGAGTTTTGTCTAGGATCGTTAAATGGTGGTCCTCTTCCAGATAATTGTCCATTAAATCTACCTGGTAATGCATTTCCGAATTTACTCATATTTCTTGCACCTCCGGCAGGACCTCCCTTTTTAGCGGTTTGTATATCAACCTTTTCTAATTGAGCTTTGAAATCAGCATCCAAAGGAAATTGTAAGACAGAACGAAATTGAATTAAAAATTGTGGATCGTAACGATATTTTTTGTTTGGTATCTTTTTGGTTGAATCGGCAGAGGTTATTTCTTCGGGATATTTAACTTCGAAAATATCGTCAATTGGGGTGGCATCTTTGACTTTAGAAAGGAAAGATGAGATTGTGAAAGATGGTTCAGGTTCTTCTTCAGCAGTTTCGGCAGCTTCAGCATTTGGTTCTTCAGCAGCACCGGAATCACCTTCATTAGAAGTTTCACTGGTTTGCGCTCTTGTAACTGGTTCATCAGTTGTGGTAGTTTGTTCAACTGGAGCAGTTTCAGCTTCAGCTTCAGTTTCAGTTTCAACTTGTTGCGGCTTGGCTTCCTTCTCTTCGTTGGCCGCAAGAGATTCAGCTTGAGCTTGAGCTTCAGCTTCGGCCTTGGCTTTGACTTCACTTTCAACTCTTACACGCTCAGTTTCGTCAGCCTTTTCTTTGGCCACTCTTTGTTTCTCAAGTTCATTGGCTTTCTCTTGCTCAATTTTTTCTCTTTCAAGTCTTTCCTTTTCAAGCTGATCAGCCTTTTCCTTTTCTATTCTTTCTGTTTCAGACTTTTCTTTGTCGGCCTTTTCTTTTTCAGCCTTTTGCTTTTGGTCTTCATCAGCTTTTTTAGACGCAGCAGCCTTTTCTCTGATCTTTCTCTTGAACTCTTCGGCAGCTAAATTGGCTGGAGAAGGAGCAGCTACAGGAGCAGGAGCAGGAACAGCTACATTAATAGGAGCAGGAACAGGAGCAGGAGAAGTGGAAGCTTCAACTGCCGGGCTTTGGCCCTTGGTGACTGGCACAGCCATGTTAGGGGCAGGTGATGATGAAGGTGTGCTGCCAGCCGTTTTCAATTTCTTTTCTTCAAGATCAACTGGCTTACCATCTTTGGTTGTAAGCTTAACTTTAGAGCTTGGTAATGGGCCATATTGTTGTATTGGTACGCCATAAGATGACATTTGCATGTTTGGTACGACCTGGTAACCGTATGGAGATGGCACGAAACCGTATGGATATATACCAGATGATGGATAACCGTAATTGTAGTTTGGTTGCTGCTGCTGCTGTTGTTGTTGTTGTTGATTTACCTTGAAAGGACGGCGACTCTTGCCATTGCCAGAACTATTGGCTCCACTGGAGTTGAAATTGCTGTTCGAAGCTCCAGTACCAGGACTGCTGTTTGAATTGTTTTGTCCACCTTGGTTACCTTGACCTTGATATCTATAATTCTTTTTCTGATAACCATTGTAATTACCAGGATAATAATTATATTTATCTTGTCCAGCAGGAATTCCTGGGACCGAAGGGGCACCACTTGGGGAAACGCCTCCATAATTGGCGTAAGCTTGACCGGCTGGAGCATTACCTGCAACAGGTACAGAATGAGCACTTCCAGGGGTAGAAGACTCCGTATTATGAGAGACAGAAACATTGGATGAATCAGCGTCTGCTTCACTCGTTCCGTTACTAACCTCGTCAATACTTTTGTTAGCACCTCCACTTATAGATAAGTTTTGACCAGCTGTGCTGGAAACCTCATCAGATCCAGTATGTCCGGATATACCGTCCACACCCTTCTCACTCATGATGTTAAAGAATAACTTCTTAAAAGAGTTCAAAAATTCCTCGAAAAATTTTCACATCGTTTGAGGGTTTTGGTGATTATACAGAATTCACAAGGAGCGGCTAAGACGAGACAAAACCGGGCGACAGATAGAGCTAGGGGCTACATTAAAAGGCATAGAGTGGGTGGCTTGGTATATATATTACATAGACTACGTTGCTGAAGCGTTTGACATCGGCACCATCATGGACAGACCCTGGTAAATCAGTGGCTACTATGAAGTGGGTAGTGTGTAGGGCTGATCTGACGATCTTTTGCCTGTAACAAGCTAGGGCGAAAAACTGCGGTGCCATATTTTGGTCGTTTTGGGGCAAGAGAGGGGGAGCGAAAGGAGCCAACAACCACGCGCGGACAGCAGTCACTAGCAATTAAAGTTCGATGGATGAGGTCATGGTCAGGGAAAAGTAGTTTTGGCCGAATTACATGCTGTTTTGGAACTTGAATAAACAATAGAGTTTGACGGATGGCGGGATTAGCTATCACCACTCAGCTGGTTTTGCAAGCTCAAGTCACAGTATTACCGTGTAGTGGAGGTTTTTCGATAGTTTGAGGCTGTATGAAAATTTCACCACATTGGTGTGTCGTTCCAAAATCCGTGGTGCACAGAATTGCGTACAGGAATGGCTAGCCAATGGCCCGGTGCAAGCGGGTATAAGCGCTAGACACGGCTAACGTGTTAGGCCGTAGTTGCTACCCAGTCAATCAGTCGTTCAAGAGTGCCCGTGACCCGAGACCCGAGACGTTCCTAAGCTTCGGGTTTATTTACATCCGAGCCAGGAGCTTCCCATTACGTAACGGTTCTGGTTTTTTACTCACTATACACCTACGAGGCTCAAGCAATGACATTTATGTACTGGTACAAATCTTACTTGTTGAATATGCTCTGGTACAGCGCATACCCTAGTAGAATAGCAACAACAGCGACAAACAGATATACGATCACCGTTTCTTTAAAAGACTCGATATGGAAACAGTGGAGAATAATTTCCAGCTCTAACTGCGTAGCCAGCTGGCGCTCCCTATCCATGGTTATCTCTCGCGGTCTAGAATGCTGACGCCGTGGTAACATCTTCTTGACATTCAATTGTTCGATTATTCGCACAACTGGATGCGACTTGTCAATTATCAGGTGCACATCTCTCCGAGGGCTGTATCTCTGCGGTCCATCACCGTCTTCGATCTCTTCAACCTCGCACAACTTCCCATCCTCTTCCAAGCAGAATTCCTTGGTGCACACGCCACACTTTTCAACTGGTCTAATCAAGCTTTTGGTGTTGCACTTGCACCAGCAATACTGCTGGTACGCGGTGACCAGCACCAACAACTTTAGCAATATACCCAATTTCATCTGTAGCGTTCTCTGTCACCGTCACTCTGCCACTCGTCGATTTACGAACAGGACCAACAAACGTGATCCAAATCATCAGTATACTCATACACACACACGTGACACTCTCGGTGGCGTTGGCTGGAAGTTGAAATCGCTACCACTATCACTCAAGTGATCAGTGCAACTTGATAGTAAAGATGGCTAGCGCAAAAACCACACAATACGTTCACGAGGGAGGTATTCGTCCGTACTTTGAACAGCAAGTTCAAGACGCCGAAATTCGAATCCAACAAACGACACAAAATTTAAGAAGATTAGAGGCCCAACGTAATAAGTTAAACAACAAGGTTCGTCAATTAAAGGATGAATTAAGATTGTTGCAAGAACCTGGTCTGTATGTGGGAGAAGTGGTAAAAGTCATGGGTCTTAAAAAAGTTCTCGTCAAAATCCACCCGGAAGGTAAATATATTGTCAATATCAGCAAGGACATCGATATCAAGAAATTAACCCCATCATTAAGAGTATGCTTAAAAGCCGATCTGTACGACTTACACAAGATCTTACCTAATAAAATTGATCCATTGGTGTCATTGATGATGGTGGAAAAAGTCCCAGACTCCACTTACGACATGGTTGGTGGACTTGACAAACAAATTAAAGAAATCAAAGAGGTCATTGAATTACCAGTTAAACACCCTGAATTATTCGAAAGTTTGGGTATTGCACAGCCGAAGGGTGTCATCTTATATGGCCCACCTGGTACCGGTAAAACTTTATTAGCCAGATCAGTAGCCCACCACACTGAATGTAAATTCATTAGAGTTTCCGGTTCTGAATTGGTTCAAAAATATATCGGGGAAGGTTCCAGAATGGTTAGAGAGTTGTTTATAATGGCCCGTGAACATGCACCATCTATTATCTTCATGGATGAAATTGATTCCATTGGATCATCGAGAGTTGAAGGCTCAGGATCATCCGGAGGCGGTGATTCTGAAGTTCAACGTACTATGTTGGAATTATTGAATCAATTGGATGGTTTTGAATCATCCAAGGATATTAAAATAATAATGGCAACTAACAGATTAGATATCTTAGACCCGGCCTTATTGAGACCAGGTAGAATTGACAGAAAAATCGAATTCCCTGCACCTACCGTCACTGCAAGAACAGACATTCTTAAAATCCACTCCAGATCCATGAATTTAACCAGAGGTATTGATTTGAGAAAGATTGCCGAAAAAATGAATGGATGCTCTGGTGCTGATGTCAAAGGTGTTTGTACCGAAGCAGGTATGTACGCATTGAGAGAAAGAAGAATTCACATTACTCAAGAAGATTTTGAGTTGGCCGTAGCCAAGGTTATGTCTAAGAACGATGAAGGTGCTGTTTCTTTGGCTAAATTATTCAAGTGATTGGTTATTTATTGTGAAATAGATCGCTAATATATTCAATTCACTTTGCGAACTATATAGTTTAACTATAGAATTGTAAAATCATGTCATGTAGATAACAGTAGATACAGTGTCCTAAAGATCATTGGCTGCGTCTCAAAGCCAGTCCCTACTGGTATTCACCTAAACAACACGTCATTATACACGCACGTGACCGGACATGTAAATGACAGATTGGCAAAAAGCAGAACAGAAGTAGTTTGTTCGGAGGCACTTGAGACCAGTCTTGCAAGAAGCAGTTTATTTATAGATCAAGGAGGTATTATATTGTTGAAGGGAGGCAGCTATAGTACAATTGCAGCCATTCAATTATAGACATTTAAAAAGTGCTGAAAATTATACATACATTTCGAAGTATTAAGACATCAGCCTAGACTATAACTACTACGTACTATCATACAAGGTATATCTAGTGCTACCACGAGCTTCAAAATGAATCCTTTCGTCCTATTACTGCTTTTTGTTTTCAGTGTTGGAGCAACTCTTTTGGAGAAGCTTCAACTGCTTGATTCCCGGTTTCTTCAAGAGGGACCGACAAGTTCAATGCTTAGTGAATACGAGTCAGTTGTGAAGGAAATAGAAAACAGTGAACTATCAAAGAGCATTTTAGAAAAAGTGCCACAAGTATACTTCAAAAAGGCGTTGATTGAGCTTAACTTCAACAAAGATCTGCAGGCAATTGCTGATTTAAAGAAGTCATTAAAATTAGATGCTACCAAAAAACCGGTTAAAGCGAAATTATTCGAGTTATTATTTGAAAGAGGTGAATTTGAAGAAATCCAAGAGCTAGTCAAGAGGAATGGCGATGATTCCAATTATTTATCCAAGATAGCGGAAATGAAGAAGAATTTAATAAAGATTGAGGGCTTGTTTGGCAATCAACGGTATGAACAATGTATTTCAGAATTAGATAATACAGTTTTGAATATTTCTCCGTCAAACACAAACGCATTGGATTTGCATTTGAAATCATTATTTGAGCTTTTCAAGCTGGAATCATTGGGCCACAAAAAAGACGAGAACAATAATGACAATCTTAACAAACTCATTATTAAAGATATACAGAAGCTTATCAAGATCCAACCTTTGGCAAATTTGCAATTATATGAAGAGATTTCGAATTTCTTAATATTTACTGAAATACAAATGGAACCATCAAAGCAGATTTTAAAAAATTGTTTAAGAATCGACAACGAAAATAAACAGTGTGGAAAGCTTTCCAAGTTCTTGACTAAATTCAATGCATTTTTCAACATATTCGAAGAATATTCAATTATGATTGGACACTATTATGTGGAGCTTGATAATCAGAACAGCGGCAACCTCGAGGAAGAATTTAAGGATCCGAATATCGACTGGAAGTTTATCAAGGACTTTTTATTCACACAAGAAATAAAAGTCAGTAAGATTGAAAAGAATAAATTACCCAAGCATATCAAGACAAATTACGACTACTTAATCCATCAAGCAAGCGAGTTTTTGAAGCACATAACGGGCAAAGATTTGGCAATTAGTCAGGTTGAACAATCAGCTAAATTCATCAAGGAGTTAAACCAATTGGTTTGCCAGACGGGAGTTGAGACGCACGATAAACAAAGCATTAAGTTCTGTTCCAAAACTGGAGACTATTTTTTACCAAAAGCCATCCCAGAAGTCGATAAGTTGTTGAAGAGACAAAAGTATGCCGAAGCCCAGAGGATGTTGACGAGATTTTCTCCGAATGTGCAGCAAACTAGATTGTTTAGAGTCAGATACGAGAAGATCGAAGCCGAAGAAGCCAGACAACAGCAGCAACAACAGCAGTATAGACAGCAACAAGAACAACAGCAAAGGCAACAGTACCATCAGCAACAACAGCAGCAACAACAGATGCAGCGTCCTACGACAGATTATTACAAGGTACTCGACATCTCCCGAGATGCAGACGAAAAGACCATTAAAAAAGCGCACAGAACGCAAACCTTGAAGTACCACCCGGACAAGTACAAGGGCAGTGACTTGACGGCAGATCAGATTGAAAACAAGATGCAAGATATCAACCAGGCGTATGAGATATTGTCAAACCTGGAAACAAGAGAAAGATACGATCGAGGAGATGACCCCAACGACGCTAGAGGAGGAGGAGGAGGAGGTGGTGGTGGACCAGACTTTGGTTCTGGGTTCATGCACCAGTTTTTCCAGGGAGCCGCAGGAGGAGGAAATGGAGGCTACAAGTTTTCCAGCAACAACGGGTTCAACTTTGGCGGATCTCGTAAAAGAAAGGCCAGGGGCCACTAGTGTGTCTAGATAACCACAAATAGCTATACATAGAGATTGTGCTGAGCTGATAGATATTTTGATCTCGATGCTTGATATACCTAGCTTGATTTATAGTGTAGTGATAAACGAATTAATACGTGCGCCGTACCAGTACCGTCCTGCGGTTCCTCTTCTGTAGTACCTGCCGCGCGCTCGTGCCATGCAGCTGCCGGCTTGCCTGTTATGGTTGTGCATTGCCAATCTGTGCTCGTCTGCCGAATTAGTCCCACCTGAGTCATCTGTTTCAGGAAAGGCGCGACCCGATTATGGCCCGAGCCATAAGATTGTTATGCAGCCCAAGCAATATGCCACACCTAATCTGCCTGGCATACAAACAGATATAAAAGCAGTTACATCTCATTTTTCGGAGCCCAGTTCTTATCAGTGAGTAAATATGAAGATACAAACAGCTTGGTTAATAGGTGTGGCAAGTGCCATTCCGCACCTCTATACCGGGAACGGACAAACAGTAATGGGGCTCGGGTCTCACGTCGACTCTGAACAAGTTGCGTTCGGGGGCCATAAGGACGACCGCCCAGAGATTAGCACCGAGGCATTGCAGAAATTGATCACAGCCAAGGGCTTGGAAGAACGGGCGCAGACGCTCTACAACATTTCGCTTCAATCTGTCGGAGAATACGGCCACCCCACGCGGGTTATTGGGTCTGCCGGACACTTTGGCACCATTGGATATGTCATCCACGAAATGAAACAATTGGGCTACAAGGTGGAGACGCAAAAGTTCTCGGCTATCGACGGAAACGTAAGGGACTTTTCGTTGTTGGTGGACGGAAAGCACATCAAGTCTGCATTCCCACTTTCCTTGACACCTCCAACCAACGGCTTGGCTCACGGCAGATTGGTTTTGGTGGACAACAATGGGTGTTCTGAGTCGGACTACAGTTCTGCTGTTGAAGGCAACATTGCGTTGGTCAAAAGAGGTGTTTGTCCTTTTGGTGACAAGTCCATCAATGCCGGCAAGGCTGGTGCCATTGGTGCCATTATTTACGACCACGAGGAATTCCACGGCACCTTGAGCTCGCCAACTGGAGACGAGGTTGCTACTATTGGTGTCAAGGAGGCTTCCATCAAAGACGCCCTTGCAGCCTTGAAGAAAGACCCAAACCACGACGTTCAGGTCTCCTTGTACATCGACTCTTATGTCAGACAAATCAGAACTATCAATGTTGTGGCCGAGACGGTTGAGGGTGACCACGACAATGTTGTTTCGTTGGGTGCTCATTCCGACTCGGTGGCTGCGGGTCCAGGTATCAATGATGACGGAAGTGGAACCATCTCGTTATTGGAAGTGGCTAAGCAATTGTCCAACTTTAAAGTCAACAACGCAGTCAGATTTGCATGGTGGGCTGCTGAAGAAGAGGGATTATTGGGATCTACATGGTACGCCGACCACTTGGAACCAGAAGAAAACGCCAAGCTCCGTGTATTCATGGACTACGACATGATGGCATCTCCAAACTACGAGTATCAAATCTACGATGCCAACAACGAACAACATCCAAATGGTTCTGGTGACTTGAAAGACTTGTACGTTGACTGGTACACCGAGCATGGACTCAACTACACCTTGGTTGAATTCGACGGAAGATCCGACTACGTTGGATTCATCGACAACGGAATCCCAGCCGGTGGAATTGCTGCTGGTGCCGACAGTTTCAAGTCTGACGAAGGTGTACAGAAGTTCGGAGGAGTTGCCGGCGAGTGGCTTGATCAGTGCTACCATCAATTATGTGACGATTTGGATAACGTTGATTACGAAGCCTGGGTGGTCAACACCAAATTAATTGCTCATTCCGTAGCTACATATGCCAAGGATTGGGGTACTTTCCCTAAAAGAGAAGCTCAACCTGCCAAAATCGCCTCCAACAACTCTGGTTTCAAGTATCGGGGATCGAATTTGATCATTTAAACTTTGAACGCATAAAAATTAGATTAGAGTAATTAGAGACTAAAAAACGTCTATTATTACCCCACTAAACCTAATCACATATCGAGCCTTGTAGTTACAGTGCACCCTCCACACCATCAAAGGATAGGGGACAGGAGTAGGGATAAGGTGGGGGATGAGCCAGGTCACGTGTATCGTGGAGGATTTATTGGGGGAGCCGGTGCCCCACCTATCTATGACAAGTGTATCCAGAAAAAATCACCTTGGAACAAGGCTTGGGAGGTGAGGGAGGCAAGGGAGGCTGTATGGGGTCAGGCATCGTTCAAACCTGGGACCAGTGGCGTATAAGACTATTGCATCGACAATTGTACATACCACAGTATAACCATAGTGTTAATTGACTTCCAGCACTACCCGTGTGCTCCATAGAAAGTTCTTCTAGTATCCTGTTGGTTATTTTTTCCCCCACTGTAAACCTGTCTATCTTTGTTCCTGATCAGCCGGCGGTGAATTTCACCTTCCGGAATTTGCGAGCCCCAACTGTGAGGTTGGGGGGGAGGGACAGACACAAAGATTTCTATATAAATATAAAGACGCATTCTCTTGATAAGTAAATTGCCAATGCAAAGAATTTCTTTACGAACGTTAATCACCAAAATGTCCAAACCACAAGTATTAAAACTCGGAACAGTCAGTTTCGCCCACGAAAAATGGGAGCAACTTAACAAGATTGCAACCGTGATTCCTTGCGAGTCTCGTAACAGAGAAGAATTCTTTCAAGATTTGAAAGGAAAGTACAAGGACATTGAATTTATTACCAGAACTTTTGCCAGTGTGGATCAAACTGGCAGATTCGACGCAGAATTAGTACTGCACTTGCCAGCCAGCGTAAAGGGTGTTGCACACACCGGTGCTGGATACGATCAAATAGACCCGGAACCCTTATCTGCTAGACGCATCCAATTGTCCAATGTAACCACTCCGGTAGAAGCTCCTACCGCAGATACCGCCGTCTACTTGATCTTATCTACATTACGTAATTTCCAAGAATTACATAACCACCTTGTTGCAGGCCAATGGCCTACTGGAACCCGTCCACGTATTGGTAATAGTCCCGAGGGAAAAACTGTAGGTATCTTGGGATTGGGCGGTATTGGCAGAGCCATCAGAGATCGTTTAAAGCCGTTTGGTTTTGAAAAAATCATCTACAACAACCGTAGACGTCTTAGTCCCGAATTGGAAGGCGATGCTATATACAGTTCATTAGATGAATTGTATGCCCAATCCGACATTATTATTATTGGTATCCCATTGAACGCGAAAACTCACCATAGCATCAATAATAAGGCATTTTCCGCCATGAAAGATGGGGTTATTCTCATCAATATTGCTCGTGGTGCTATTATTCATCAGGAAGAATTGATCGGTGCACTCAAACAAGGCAAGATTGGCGCGTATGGATCAGATGTGTTTGAAAATGAACCAAATGTGCCTAAGGAATTATACGAATTACCTAATGTGGTCAGCTTGCCCCATGTGGGTACTTACAGTTTTGAGGCCACCCGTAACATGGAAGAATGGGTGGTTGAAAATGTGGAGCTGTTTATTGCCACAGGTAAAGTGAAGACAATTGTTCCCGAACAGTACGACCTTGTTTTGGAGTAGACTTTTTAAAAAATATTCTTTGTCACCTCAAAGGCCCAGACTAATAGAATTCCGTTATCGGGTTTTGCCAAGGTCCATGACCATTTCCAATGGCTCTCTACGTTGAAGTGAAGATCGAATTCTTGGTGGTTGGCTGCTTTATAGAAGTGTACTCTTCACGTCAGATGATAGAATAGATTGTATAGATCTTGAGAATTACTTATAAAAGTCCTATGACAATTGTAGTACTAGAGTGTCCGCGTCATCGGGGCCTTCACTTTCAGCGAGCGCCCGTGCGAGCCACTCCGCCAGCCTGCTGCGAACCGAAAACTGGTTGCGACTGAAATGAACAGACACTTGTCGGCAGGACGTCAGCGTAGTAGTATAGTACGAGGCACAGAGAGAACCTTATCGCACCACCAGCCGTTCACTGGGCGCACTCTATCTACGGTAAACTTCGATTTCAGGTCGTGGTCCCATACTTCTCTGTCTTTTCCCTTCGCTCTTCCGTCCCAGTCCTCTCTGTAAACCTCTTCACAGGCCCCCACGAAAAAATGAAATTTTCAAAACTTTTCATCGGCAACGAACTCCATCTAGATCTAAACGCTCATTGGGAAATACATCATAGTCTTCAGTAGAACTCAACTCAGCTCTACCTTTTCACAGAGACTTTTATCCTATCGGGTATATATATATCATTTCAATTTACCTGAACCATTCCGCATCTTTCCCACCAAACCGTTGCCGAGACATCTCCACCAGCAACTACCTGATAATCCAGTTTGACCAGTACGGACTTTACGGAAAAGCACCAGCGAAGCATCCAGCTACTTATAGACTAATATCTGTGCCTACAGAGCCTTGTATTTATTAATCCACAGAAAGCCGAATCCACACACATTCCAACATGGAGCTGCACCAACTTCAATTCATGAAAGACGCCGTTGAAATAGACTACGAGTCATTGCCAGAAGACGCCACCATAGCAGCACATCTCAGTGCCGGTGCGTTTGCAGGAATCATGGAACACACCGTCATGTTTCCCATCGACCTGTTGAAAACTAGAATGCAGATGACGGGAGGAAAGCAAGAATTGTCCAAGAGCATAGTGACGTCCATTTCCAAGATCTCCTCTACTGAAGGTGCTTATGCCCTTTGGAGAGGTGTTTCCTCGGTGGTTTTGGGTGCTGGTCCAGCTCATGCGGTATACTTTTCGGTGTTCGAAGCCTCTAAGACATTGTTGGTAAATAGACTAACCAACTCCCAGACCAAGAAGTTCGTCACCGACGAAAACCACCCATTAATCGCCAGTTGCGCTGGTATTGCGGCCACAACTGCTTCTGATGCGTTGATGACACCGTTTGATGTATTAAAACAAAGAATGCAGGCTGCTCCTCCTGGTGCTCCTGCCCCTGCCCCTGCTCCTGCCCCTGTTGCTGGTACTGCGGCGTCTGTCATGACTGCTGCGTCTGCATCGATTCAAAAATCGCCTAAAGGTGTGCTTCAGACTGCCTCGGCCATCTATAAGGCGGAAGGAATAACTGCGTTCTACATTTCGTACCCAACCACCCTTTTCACCAATATTCCATTTGCAGCTTTAAACTTTGGATTCTACGAGTATTTTTCTTCATTATTGAATCCTTCTAATAACTATAACCCTTATTTACATTGTGTAAGTGGTGGGATAGCCGGAGGGATCGCGGCAGCTTTGACTACTCCGTTGGACTGTATTAAAACTACCCTACAAACTAGAGGAATAACCCAAAACGAAAGGTTAAGAAACGTCAACGGGTTTTCCAGTGCTGCAAGAGCTCTCTTGAAAGAAGGTGGCAGTGCTGCCTTCTCCAGAGGGTTGAAGCCAAGAATCATTTTTAATGTCCCTAGTACCGCCATCTCATGGACCGCTTACGAAATGGCCAAGGAGATCTTATTGAAGTGATTTCTCTAGATACGATGTTTTCCTAGAGTTTTCTTATTTTATAGTCCCCATACCAATCTATTGGTTGATTATCAAAGTCCCAAGTCAACCCTATGTATATACTATAGTAATCCAAATGTGACTAGTTATGAGTCTAATGTTTCAGAATTGGTATATTGTAATCGAAAATACATTGTTTGGTTGTTTTCCTTACCTTGGAATTCCTTTTATTAATGTTCCAGCTCTTGCAACCTGTGCCAATTCCAGTGGATGTCTAGCAAGCTTCTGGGCTACAAAACTGAATATAACACAGGATCCGAGAAACCCCAACAAGTTGAAAAATGCCATTCTAGAATACGACCTTTCTTCTTCTTCGGTTCTGAATGACGCAAAGATCCTTCGTATACTGGCTATAATCATAGCTGCTGGTTCTAGATCTTTTTCCCAACGTCTACTCTCATCAAATTAAAAAATTCGAGTTAGCGACTCTCAAGTCACGCGACTTGGCTGGTGCGCCGGTTCGATCCTACAATCATAAAAAATGCAACTAATGTCAAAAAGTATTAACCAGACTCGCAACGATGATCGGTATCGGGTGCCTATTTCTAGGTTTGCATATTGCACTCAATAGCCCTTCCACAGATTGAAGGACCAACCATCCGCAACGCCTCCCATAATAAGCCAAAGCTCACTTGATTTCTGATGGCGTCGCCCAGCGTTTTCACGCTCGGATACTCTCTAGAGTATTTGTCGAGGGATGGGGAGAACCACCGAATTTCCCACCCGCATATATTGAGCTGATGAACATCTCTTTGTGTTGGCGGGTAAATGCAAAACGTCGCGAGAAAAGTTGGAACGACTATGCCAGAGGCAACGTTCTGAAATTTTTTTTGCCCCTCAGTACATAGTTGCTTTCACAAGCACGTGTTCACGGACATGTGATACATTTCGAATTCTTAATGCGGCAGGTGTTGGAACACTGGCGGATAAAATGTACTCTAGTCTAGTCACGTTATCTTTCCAATCTGTATTTTATTGACCCGCCTACCTTCACCCCATGTTTTATGATGGCAACTTAGACTTACTCTTAGTCAGAGAGCAGTTCCCTACGCTCCAGTACATCAACATGTACTGAACTTTTTTTCCGTCTTGGAAATCTAAAACCAAACATGTAATATACGCCAAGAAAGAACAAATAATGCATCAGTATGTCAATTAGGAGCCAGTTCAAATTGGGAGCCAGTTCAAATTGGCGGTACTGCAAAATGATAATCTTTAAAATCTCTCTCTCTCTCTCTCTCTCTCTCTCTCTCTCTCTCTCTAAGATTGAATGTGCAAAACATTTTATGGTATTTCAAGGTTGTAACGGTTTGCTCAAGAGGTGAGGATACTCGCCTTTGTCCAACAATCTGGTTAGGTCACGCAACACTATAGGCTAAGAATGAGCTAGGCTCAACATTTTTTAACCCATATATTCCGTTTTATACCTGAGCTAATGATCCTGCTACTGTTAATTTGTATTTACATCTCTACTAGTGAAATTCACCAAAGATTAAAGCCAATCATTCTTATTCTCGCAAAAAATAAACTCATTCAAATCAATTTTACTCGGCATTTGTGATAACAATAAAAATAAAATGTAGGTACTCCTGCTAACTTCAACGCCGAACGGCATTCGGAAATCGTGTCAACGAACCGCATTCTCATCTTTAGAATAATCAAGAAGGCTAGGTTAGTAGGAATACTCATCCATTACAACTCGAATGAATGTTGTCAACTTAACTTTCAACAGCTTGGTGCTCTATTCTGGCGTGAAAATCTTGTAATGCGGTAGAGACTAAGCTTCCAATTGAAAATGAAAAGTATATTACCTCGGAGCGATCCGGTATTTGAGATTATCAATAGAAAAATAATACTGGTTTGAAGCACACGACGAGCTTACAGTTGTCAACAACTCTAGGGCAAATGAGTGACGGTTTGGGTCTTTTTTTTTCTTTTTAATGAAAAAAGCCATGGTTTAGATCGATTCAAATCTTGTTATTGGCTACAACAAATGCCGAAAATTTAAAAAATATTTTTTTGCATCAAATAATTATCTGATGCATCTGATCAATAAATCCGTCATAAAGCCAATAGTTGGTATACTAAAGAAATTTATATTCTACGACAAAAATACGGCTGGAAGACAATTATTCCGAAAATCAATTGCCGCCTGAAGAATATTCTACTCATCTCTTCAACTCTGTACAACCTAAAAAAATGGATATATAAGACCACTTCATGTGCCATACTTCTGATTATAGATAATTTTCATAATCAAGATAATAGCTTAGATATCAAAATAAATCTGTTAGACATGTCTAAGCGTTCATTGAATTCTGATGAACAAGTTGAGCAATCCAAAACTTTAAATTCCTTTAAAGTTGAAGAGGAAAAATCAATCGGTGTAGCTAAAGCCGAGATCTTGGCTGCTCAATGGGAAGGTAAATTGTATTACAAAATTATCTTACTTTTCTCTGCATTCTTGGTTGGTTATGGGTATGGTTTGGATGCTCAGCTTAGATCGGTATATACTAGTTATGCTACAGCTTCATATTCAGAACATTCTTTGTTGACTACTATCGGTGTCATCTCCTCAGTTGCAAGTGTGGCATGTCAGCCAATATTCACTAGGTTATCTGATGTATTTGGTAGATTTGAGATTTTTATAACCTGTATTTTGTTTTATACGGTAGGTACAATTATTGAATCTCAAGCCCATGACATTGGAAGATATGCTGGTGGTTCAATTTTATATCACGTAGGCTATACTGGTACCATTCTCATTATGGTCTGTATATTGGGTGATTTCTCTTCGCTAAGATGGAGATTGTTCTATATGGCTGTTCCTACGTTTCCATTCATTATTAATACTTGGATTTCGGGTAATGTTATCGATGCAGTTGGGCCAATCGAAAATTGGTCTTGGGGGATTGGAATGTGGGCGTTTATTTTTCCTTTGACTTGCATTCCAATGGCTTGCTGTATGTTGCACATGAGATGGTTAGCTGGTAGGACTCCGGAATGGAGAGATTTTAAAGAACGGAAGACCAAATTTCAGGAATTGGGAGTGTGGGGTTTTGCGAAATATATATTTTGGAACTTGGATCTCTTTGGTTTGTTCTTATTAACTGTTTTCCTTGGGTGTATTTTAGTTCCTTTAACCCTTGCGGGTGGTGTTAAATCGAAGTGGAGGGACGGGAGTATTATTGCCCCAATCGTCGTTGGTGGGTTAATAATTCCTGGTTTCGTGGCCTGGGAGGCGTATGGGGCAAGAAATCCTATTTTTCCCTTCAAATTATTGAAGGATCGTGGAATCTGGTCGGGTGTTTTGATTTGTTGCTTTATTAACTTGATATCGGCTGTTGAAGCTTCGTACTTCTATGCGGTTTTAAAGGTTGCAATTAACCAATCTGATAATTCCGCTACAAGAATTTCCTCGTTAACCTCCTTTACGTCTGTGGTTGGAGCTCTATTCTTTGGGTTGTTCATAGCATTTTTTAGAAAGGTTAAGATTTTTATCATTTTTGGATGTTGCATGTGGATGCTTTCCTTTGGACTTTTGTTTCATTATAGATCGGGAACTAGTTCCTATGGAGGTGTGATTGCTGGTGTTGTATTGAAGGGTTTTGGTACTACGTTTTTTACTTATCCGGTGAACGTTTCTTTGCAATCATGTACTGACCACGAGCATATGGCAGTTATTACTTCGTTGGCTTTCACAGTATATCGTATTGGATCGGCTGTGGGATCAGCGGTGGTTGGAGCACTTTGGACCCAAAGACTATATGCCAGCTTACACCACTATTTAGGATCTGAAACTCTTGCAAAAGCGGCCTATTCCAATCCTTACAAATTCATCATTTCCTATCCATGGGGAACTCCTGAAAGACATGATATGGTCGAAGCTTATAGAGATATTCAGAAAACATTGTTAACTGTTGTCTTGTGTTTGTGTGTTCCAATGATCTGCTCTGGTTTTCTTTTAAGAGATCATGTTTTGGGCAACGAACAAAGTGCTGATGAAGTACTCAAGAAAGACGTGAATGATACTATTTTCGGATTCCTCGTAAATTCATTCAAGAAAAGTAGTGATGAGCCATTTGCAAGGTTCATTCACCGTAAAAAGGACTACGAACATAAGGCTAATGGTGAAAAGGAGTCAGTTTAAATAGATCAGAGTAGTTTTATAATTGAAATTAATGAAACGTCCAATTGGCTGCAAAATCTTTTTCATTTTCAACAACCGCATTTTCGGAGCAGTTTGTTAGAACAACCGACCTGATCGGCAATGGTCGCAGGCGCGCTGGAGTCATACCATTTGGCGCTGACCCGACGGAGCTGCGAATGGCCCAAAATGATAAAACGGTATGTTAGGGCTCATGCCCCAAGCACGTGCACAAGATCTACATCACGCGCTGCGTTCTCACCCTCGCATGGGGCCAAAACCTCGACCTGCATACACCGCTTCTATGTATCAGCCGGGTAACCGTGTTCCAGTGGTAACTGAGCGAGCGTGATGAAAAACTCGCCCCAAGGAGTGCGGCGCATTCTCACCAACAACGAAAAATCTGTGCAAAAAAAAATCGGTGAAATTTTTAATATAATTATTGATAGCTTTTTGATAGTTTCCTAGTAATAGTTTTAAGTCGCCAATATGCTTATTCCATCTCAAGAAAGAAAGAAGATCCACCAATACCTCTTCCAAGGTATGTACAGCCGAACATAATCCGTAAAAAGGAGGGCAGCAAGTAGAATGAGTGAAATTTCAAGATAGTCAGCAGAACGTGAAGAGAATTATGGAAGTCGAAGCACGATTAAGAAAATTACCTACCACCCCTTGTAATAGCAGATATGAAAGCAAAAAGCAGATTACTTGCATAGATCATAAGAATACGTGAAACTTCCGTATGTGAAGAAGAATAGCTGAGCGTTCTGTTGTATATCTTGAAGTTGATACCATTAGGTTTAATTTCCTAGCCCTCACTGATTCTGATTTTTTACGATCAATGAAATACTAACTCATTTATAGAAGGTGTTGTTGTCGCCAAGAAGGATTTCGACCAACCAAAGCACGAAGAAATTGACACCAGAAACTTATACGTCATCAAGGCTTTACAATCTTTAACTTCTAAAGGTTTCGTCAAGACTCAATTCTCATGGCAATATTACTACTACACCTTAACTGACGAAGGTGTTGACTTCTTAAGAACCGAATTGAACATCCCAGAAGGTATCTTACCATTGACCAGATTGAAGAATGCTCCAGCTGAAAGACCACAAAGAGGTGGTCTCAGAGGAGGTCCAAGAAGAGGTGGTGAAGGTTACAGAAGAAGAGCTCGTGATTAAATATAATATTTTAGCTTGTTCATACACATAAAAAGTTCAAAATTCATTAATATGTCCTCTTAGTGTAAGTAACCTACCATGTAAACTCTACTATTTCCGAATGGAATCCAATACAATACAATAACTATCTAGCTGTAATCACGTAGTCCGTATACCCTGTGTCACGTGGCGGTCTCCCCTCCCGCACGCGTCACGTGTGGATCGTCCCAGTCAGTTAACTTCAATCAAAATACGAACTGACAGTCTACCTTTTTTTAGAATACCAAGGCTCCATTCGTGAACAAGCGTCTTGTTATATTGGGTTGTGGTTACGTTTTTAACATATTTTACCCAGGAACATTTGCTACTGCCACTTTTATTCGAGACTTTTCGTTGATACTTTGCAAAAATCCGTTCTAATTTTAGCCCAACCACCTCCTTTCCAACATGCCGGTGGATGAATTACCAATGTATCCTACACCACAGCAGGCTGCTTACGTGGTAGGTAGCCCTCCGAGTCAAAGAAAAAGCAGCCATCCCAAAGCAAATGTGGCATACAGACCTCCCAAACAATACCTGGCTCCGCCACCACAAAACTACCAGCCTCCATCGTCTCATAGCCATCATCACCAGCTGCATCCTCCTCCTCAACAGCAGCAGTACTATCAGCCTCAGCCTACTCCGCAGCCTCCTGTGCAACACTATGGTGCTCCTCCTCCTCAACAACAGCAGTATGCCCCGACCCCACAGCAGTATTACCAAAGTCATTCACTGCCCCAATCCTCCCAATTTCTGCATGCTCCCGCTCCACAACAACAGTACTACCAGCAGAATCAGCCTCCTTCACACATGCATCAGTCTCCTCCTCAGCTACTCCACCAGACCCCTCCTCCCCAGCAGGTACATCACCAGTCGGCTGCCCCTCCTCAACAATACGTATCTTCGGGTTCGGGGTCACACCACAAGAAGCCACCTCCTTCGATGACGGTGTCTCCGCAACAAGCACATTCGGTGTCTTCCAAGCCCAGTAGATCCAAGGAAAACATAGATCGAGACACTCCTCCACAAAACCTGGTCCCCAAGGTTTCTTCCAAACAGAAGTTGGAAAGCGAGTTGAGATCGGTGTTCGAAAAGGTTGATTCCAACGGCTCGGGCAAAATCTCTGCCAAAGAACTCTCGGTGGCTCTTTTAAATTTCGACAATACCAGGTTTCAGGAGTCCACCGTGTTGTTGATGATTAAATTGTTCAGTTCATCCAGCGACATGTCCGCAGTTCCGCTCAAGAGTCTTAACTTTGATCAATTTGTCTCGTTATGGAAGTATTTATCGGCGTACAAAAAGTTGTTTGCGCAGGCCGATACAAACAAGTCGGGCGATATCTCTTTTGGTGAATTCCAGAAAATCTTGGAACAGATCGGTTACAAGTTAAACATAGACCTCGTGTTAAATCTATTTCAAAAGTTCTCCAACAAGGATACTCACAATGGCTATGATAATGTGGCCTCCATTGGAAAGTTGAAATTTGATGCTTTTATTGAATTATTGGTGTATTTAAGAAAGTTGACCGATGTTTTTAAAAAGTATGATAAAGATTTATCGGGTGTGGCAACCATTAATTTTGCTGATTTTTTATTTGAAGTAAGCAATTTATCATGATGAAACCATCCTTGTGTATTAAAATATATCCTTGTGTTTAAGATCAATCATTGTGATTAAATCTTACTTGTGAAATAAACCCTTCCTTGAATTAAACTTCCTGGCAAATTAAGCTTCGTTTCTTGGATCAATTCCCTTGTGATTTGAACCTTCCTTGCGAAATGGAATATAGGTTGCCCAGTGAGATTCTTTAAAATCTTAACTCTGTGTTAGTTTCTTGTAATATTATTGATTATGGCTCACTGAAAATCTATATTTATAAATGGTTCTGTAGTTCCATATTAAAAGGTTGATTAATATCCCACGCTTTGTAGACGAAAGTACAAACAGTCATGTAATATGTCTCTATTAACTATATGCTATATACTAACGATTAATTACGTCAAATTCAAATGAAGTAACTCTTCCACAAAACACCCTCAAGATCTTGCTTTTGAGATTCATTGAAGACCTTGCTATCAATATGCCAGGTGTCTTGTCTGTTCTTCTTAAACTTTCCTAAAGTGTCCTTGGCTGTTTTACCTACAACGCCGGGCATTCCTGTGCATTTATTGGCTAATGTAGCCAAGATTTGTGGAACCCACTTCGGAGGTGGAGACGAAAACGAGTAAGCATGAACCAAAGCACCTAATCCAAGAACGGCACCATGAATGATTCTTACATCGTCATGTGTCATTGACTGGTACCCTGACTTTTTATACTTTCTCCTGATACGATCAAGATCATTGTTATACGTCTTGATATAATCTTGTACAATTTGATCCACTTCCTTTGGATGTGAAATATGTATCAATCCACTCAATGTCATGGCTTCTGATTCTCTGATTTCCACATTCTTATGGTACACCAAATCATGAGTCAATTTGATAATCCTCAATCTCTGATCTCTGTTGAATAAGAAAAGGTTCTTAAAATAAAATGTCTCGGTGAACTCACCTAGAATAATTGATTGTATTACATTCAAATCACTCGAAGAATACTTTTCCAACATCTCAACGATATCACCAAGAGTGCCCTTATTATAGTGGATTTGTGAAACACACTTGAAAACTGTGATTGGATCAATGTTACCCAACTGGCATACTTCCTTCATGTTAATTAATTGTAATAAAAAGGGTACAATGTAATCCACCACGTATGGTTGGAAAACAACTCCCACACTTGTGTTCAATTCTTGGAGTAACCAGGTAAGGACTGTGGTGGCTGTGTAAATGTAATCTGTCTTCAAGATCTCTTGGGGTGTTTTGTTCTCGACTTCTTTTCTTCTAGTTTCAATTTTATCAAATAATTCTGGAAGAATGGATAATAGCTTGTTTTTAGCATTTGATTCGTATAAAACAAGATCTTTCTTCTTATTAGAGTTCTCCAAGAACCGTGAACTTGATGCGATAGATTCACTGTAATAAGGAAATGATAATACTGCTAATAATGAACCAATTTGAGTTCTAATGGCCTCGTATCGGTGGTTGATATTATCCAAGGAGAATTTTAATATTTCATCAGGGTTTGGAAAGTTCCAGGTGATGGATGCCAACATCGATTTCATATAGCTTATTCTAGTGGCCTGTCTGATAATCGAGTCAGAATCTCTATCGATCTGAAATTTAAGAATTGCATCAGTGATTTTAGGAAATCTTCTAATATCAATATGGGATGGTAACCACCATGAAAATATATTCCAAATTCCTCTATTATCTGGAGATAAGTCGTTTTCGAATACTTCCGACAAAAATCTTCCAATAAATTCATCTCTAGTCGGAATGAATTCAGGATTGAGCCATTTAGACCCCAATAATACCCCTGAAATCAATTCACAAACAACAATATGACAACTTTTGTCATCCTCGATGTACACTTCTTCAATAATACTTAATAAGTCTTCGAACGTAAAATTTGATAATCTTCCATTTGATAATAAAAGGATCAATGTAGATGTAAAAAACACGTCAGTTCCTTGAAATGCAAAGTTTGCTTCATTGTCGGTGATCCACAATTTAACCAAATTAAGAATCCAGTCCTTCGTTATTAATGAGCATAAACTATCCAAAATTTTAGAATCATGTTCACTTAATTGATCAAGTTCGTAACAAGGTTTAGGAGAGATCATTTTCATTTTAGTTCCCCAGAACATCCATCCAATACTTGCTTTGGCATCAACAAAGTAATTTGGATTTTCAATATTTAAAAGCTCCTTCTTCCAGTTTTCGTAGTATGAGGTTCCATCTTCGTTGGGAGTTGTATCCACAAGCACAAAATCTTTAAATAAATAGTTCAAGTCAAACGCATTGGAAACATCATAATTCATACCTTGCAAAAGATACATTTTCAAGATAACCCTGGTTAATCCTTTCAAAGCTAGTCTTGAAATAAGTGGATGTTCTGAAGACGATTGCTTAAATAATATTTCTAAAATTTGAGAATTAAATGGGGTTTCTAATTCTGTTTGAAGATTAATCAATAAGTTAAGATTTGAGGAGGAGGTCTTCCAATGATTTGTTAATTTTTCATTTTGAATCAAAAATTCTTCAAGCTTTTTAACTTTCTCAAAGTAAATTCTTCTCTTCTTTTCCTTCGCGAACTTGATTACTTTAATTTCCAAATCAATAAATTCATCAGGAGGCCGAATAGAATCAATGAATTCATGGTTAATTAAACAAATAGAAGATGGAACAGAGATATTGGAATAGATTCCTTCAAACAACTTTTGTCCTAAAATTTGAACTTCAAATGAATCAATATTTTGACATTTATGAAGTATTTCGATGTACTTTTGAAGATTAAAATAATCGCTATGAAGTTTTGATTTGATCTTTTTGAAGGTGAAAATATTCAAACCAGATTCAATTATTTTAATAGGAAGCGATTTTGTGAAAGATGAAGGCAGGGCTTCCGAGTCTGCATTTGATTCCTCGTCAACCTCAACCTTTGAATTTTTCCTCAGTTTTTGATCTGCTCTGTTCTGCGAGCCTGGGAGCTGATCAATCGAGTCCAAGGCTTTCTGAATAAACTTAAATGTACTCTTTATAATAACACCATATGAACCGCCAACTCTCTTCATAGTATCTACCAACAAACTTTGTGCCGGAGTTGAAATACTAGAATATGTTGACAACGACAATTTAACGATATCTTCAAGAAGCCATTTATCTAACTGGGTCTGGGATCTTGAGGTTGAATGTAAAGAAATTCTCAAGGAATGATAGGCCTCGATTCTTGAACCGATTGCAATTCTCGTAAATGGTTTGCGGATTTTATTCACACTTTGAAGACTACTGATATAACTGTAGTGAATCTTTGCATGGCTTGAATCTAAGATTCTTTCTCTACCAACATCAGAAAACCAAATATTAATGACATACAACAAATGTTTGAAAAGTTTAGTGTTGTCATGGAAATGATTTGTAAGGAATTTACAAATAATATGCAAACTCCTACCAAGAAGATGGTGAGTTTTGTGAAGCTTAAGATATAACTCATTAGATTTCCGGACTTCAATATCCTCTCCAAAGTAATAATTGGAAGTATATAGCTTTCTTTCACGGAAAGTCAAAGATGGGTTCATTTCTGAAACATCCATTCCATCGACTTGAGGAGTTGGTGAAGATTCAGGTGTATTTTCTGATGCCATCAATACGTCGATCGATGAATTTTCAGCTTTTGAATATCTAAGATCCTCGCTAGAAGATCCATGACTAGAAGACTTAAAATCATTAGTTGCATCCACACCTCTCAATTTAGTATCTCCACTTTCAGATTGGAAAGTCTCAACTTGGTCAGAGTCTTCAAAATTATCAATATCCATACAGTCACCATTTAAATAGTCAACTATTTTTTCAAGGTTTTCTGACACATCTAAAGACTGTTCGTCTTCTTTCAAGCTTTTAACGTTTCTAATATGTTTCAAAAGTAATAATCTTTTTTCGATTGATTCTGATTTATGATTCAATTTAGGAATCTCTTCTTCAAATGATGGATCCAATAACCAAGAGATACCACTTAAACAGTATCCAATATATAGAAGGTGAGTTCTCAAATCGTCAGTCTGCTGAATCGAAATATTTGCCGATTTGGACTGGGATTGAGGTGTATTCTGTGAGTTGTCTAATTTCGAGCTCATCATTTCTTTCATTAATTTCAGAATTTTGCTCAAACTACGAACTGCCACATCATTGAAGTTATCAACTGCAAACTTAACCTCTGCTTCACCAGGAACAAACCAATCGAAATCGGTGTACTCCTTTGAGAAACGAACCGGATCGAATTGAAAACCTCCCCAGCATCTCTCGTCAATCTTGCCATTCTGTTCAATGAACTTAGGAGAAATTAGCCTATTCTCGTTTAACCTAATCTTTGTTACAGCTTGTAAGACTTGATTAATAAGATAGGAACTGGCAAACACAACAGGTCCTCGGACATTATCTAATAAAAAGAATGCCAATTGAATAAGATCGTCCCCAATTTTTAACAATTCACTTCCAGCATTTCCGATGCATTCATTTAATATTACAAGATTCCAGAATAAATTTTGATCTCTTGGTAAAATGTCCACACCAGTTCTGGTTTGGCCTGCTCCATTCTCTTCGATTTCCTCTCTGATACGATCGATTAACCTTTGACCATACGTTATGAAACATTTAGGTTCACGCTTGACAATTCCTCCACATATTTCAGCAGTAACATCTGCAATCGTGTGATACGTATTGGTGAAGATGAATTCGAAGAAATCCTTTTGAAATGATTTATAAATATCGTCGGAAATCGATTCAAGTATAACATAAATGAACTTTGGAATGGAGGATACCAAGTCGCGTTCGATCCCTTCAGTTTTTGAAGGGTCTGGCAAGTTTTCAAATAATATAAACAAACGTTGAGAGAGGGCTTTTATAAGGTTTTTGAATGCGGTCGTTGAAGATTTAAGAGCTCTGAGTTCCGTTTCGTCGTCTACTTCAAACTTAGAACCGTCATCTTGGTCATAAATCTTGCTACTAAGATATTCCAAATGCGATTGTGTGAAATCAATGGCAAATCCTTCGTCTTCCAAACCTTCGGTTAAATCCACAAATGGAACGAAATTAGCCACAGATGAAAATGCATCTAAGGTGTGTAAAGTTTTCTCCAAATCATTTGAATCGATACCGGGCAACGCAAGTGACAAAATTCTTACCAAGTGAACTCTGAATATTTTTGTTGAGGCAAAGTACCTTGCCAAAGGTTCGATTGATCTCAATGCAATAATAACTCTATGAGTAGATATGACCCCCTCTAAGGATTCGTAAATGTCTAATAACATATACTCTAAAACCATTGGAGGATTTAAATGTGTCAAAAGCTGTAAACTAGTTAAATAGTCTTCTACCGCGGACGTCTTTTTAGACTGTATACCAATCTTGATAATAGGCAACATCATGGAAACAAACTTGTCCACTATTTTAGAGTTTAATTTGATTTCCGATGGTAAATTGATTAAATTGGAGTCCTTCTCATTTTCAGAATTGATTCTTTTATGAAACTGATAAACCAAACTCAAAGTTAACTTCGATATTGGTCTGGACCATTCTCCAGAATTGGACGGATGTACATAACTCTCGATCGCATTTAATAAGGCGCTCAAGTGGTCCATGATACCATCTGGTTTTAATGAGCTATCACCATTAATAGAATAGACAATGGTACTAGCAAAGCCATGGAAGAATTTTGACTTCATGGATGAGTACTTCTCAACCATAATACTCAAGTTGTTAGTTAGAGTGTTTATCAAGTAACCCATTTGGTCTCGAGTCAATATTCCGAAATCTCCCAATTGCAACCATTCCTGGCATATTTCGGGGCTTTCGTTTATGGTATACAACGATGACATACATATGAGACCTAATCTCGACGTCAATTGAGAATCGATACCGGGATTTTTGCCTAGTTTGGCCCACATGTAGTAAAACGACGAGATGTAGTGACGGATATCATTTTCATCATCAGCACCATTTGGGGTGAACAGAAGAGGAAGCATGGACATGGAAGATAAAACCAAAGAAGCGTTGGAAATAGAAAACCGACTACCAAGCTTGGAGTAAATTTCGGGCAACGAACCCAATTCGAAAAAGTTTGCGGCTTTCGAAGCTAAACTTAAGAGCTGTTTATGGTCTTTCTTCTCAATGGGATCTATGGTCGAGTCTGCAGTTGGAAAGTGATTTTCTAGTTCATTATATAAGTCTTTCCATGGCAAAACCAAACCATGCTTCTTCAACAAAATAGTATCCTTTGTGAGAGAGTCGAATGTTTTGACGTAGGTCTTGAGATTGAGAAGTTGGCCTCTGGACAATGCAAGGGAGTAGTATACCTTGGCCAACGCGACCCTAAGTGTCACAGGCATGTCGTATTTCATTTTTAACCATACCAACAACTCGTGGGTCCAAGTTCTAACCCCAATCACCGCAGCAGACTTGGGGGATTTCTTGTGCTGGTTAGTAGATTCTCCATCGTCGTCCATGCCATCATCTCCTTCCAATTCGTCGTCATCTTCGTCGTCATCGTCATCGTCGTCACTTTCGCTGTCGTACTCCTCGGTGAAAAATGTGCCCTCATCTTCAAAATCTTCCGACGTGCTGGCTGTAGGCATCTCGAATATATTTGTTTCCAAAGCCAAATCTATGTCCGAACCACCATTGAAACCTTTCAAAACCGCCAAATCATTGGCCGTCACCGAAAGTGAACCCTGCAAATCAAGCGATTTGATGGCAATGTATAAATGTGACACTATATGGCAGAAGAACTTGGCCTGGTCGGTGGGACTCTCGGTTTTGTAGGGAAGCAAACTGGGCAAATCAAGAGTTCTGGGTCTAGAACGTGAATAGAATCTCGAATCAGGATCCAATTGAAGTTTCTGGAGCACTTCTCGGTCATTGGGGTAGTCCAAATTGTAGTACTTTTCACGATTTCCTTCAAGAGTCGAGTACGAAGGTCTTCTCCTCGATTCGTGTGCCTTCAAACGGCTGTTTCTGTATCCTCCGACTTGTCCATTGCTGTTCTCGTGGGCAAATCCAGGAGTATATGATCTGGGAGGCTGCTCAACAGTGGTTAAATTTCCTAGTGAATACTGCGAAGAAACCCGGGGAATTTGGGCTTGACGTCCATTGACCGGAACTGGTACCTTGAGATCCCCTTCTTTAGGGTTTGGGGGAGATTCGTGGGACATTAAGCTGTGTTACCGCTGTTTTAGCTGTCTGGCCTGGCTCTATAATTTACAGGGCCAAATTGTCACTAAGTTGGGAATTTACAGTTTGTCGCCACCGTCACGTGAGCGATGGGCCCTAGACGCAGTACATAGACTGCTTGGGTCACAAGAGTACAGGCTGGAGCCGGTGGGGAAATGGCGGAGACGGGCTGATAGTGTAAACACGCAGTGTAGTCCGGGGGAGGGTTACTGGTGTTACTAGTGGTTCGAATGGGTCTGCTAGCTCTCCAGCTCGGGTCTGGAGCTGGGTTTGCCGGCCCCCTCTTCTCATCGGAGTCCTCACGTGGCGTGACTATTGCAGCCACGGCTACTGGCCACAACCAGGCAGCTGTTGAGATAGGCATTGGGGGGTATCTGGGCATCACATTTGCACTGCACTACGATTAGAATGTTCTAGCACCTGTTACATCGCTTGGACAGGGCTCGTTGCGTGCCAATCCTCTTCATTTGCTAGTGTCTTGACCATATCAGGCTGCGAGCCCGGGCCCCACGTCATAAGCGGTATCCGATGGCCAATAAGCAACGCAACGAAAAGCCAAAGGTTGCGAAGATGTAGCCAACGCTCTAACGGGGAACGGGTCGGGATCTATGCTCTGGCCTCATGCACCATTACCTTGCGCTCCTAGCCTGCCCTGGTAGGCTGGGCTGTCCACTGCAAAAAAGCAACTGGATCATAGTGCGCCTGCATATGTGTGCCCACGTGATTGCAAAATTCTCATCACTTGCAATTTTTTTTAAAAATGTTCATCGGAGTATCTGAAATATTTCTTCCTATTCTTCCCGCAAAGATGTCTTCCGTATCCGCCTCTAAAGCTAAGAGAGAAGCCAAAAGATTAGAAAGAGAAGCTGCCAAGTCAGCCGCTGGAAAATCTACCAAAAAGACCAAGAAGCAAGCCGCAAAGGATGCTGAAGAAGACGATGTCGATGATAACGCAGCACAAATTGCAAAATTAAAATTACAGACTGATGACGACGGAATTTCTGACAGAGTCACCACTGGTGTCTTAGAATCGCTTAAGACTTCCAGAGATATTAAAATGTCCTCTGTCTCATTGTTGTTCCACGGTAAAGTATTGATTCAAGATACCACCATCGAACTAAACTATGGTCGTAGATACGGTTTATTGGGTGAGAACGGTTGTGGTAAGTCCACCTTATTGAAGGCAATGGCTGCCAGAGAATACCCAATTCCTGAACACATTGATGTCTACTTGTTAAACGAACCTGCTGAGGCAACCGAATTTTCAGCTTTGGAATACGTTGTTAGAGAAGCTGAATTCGAAATGAAGAGATTGGAAGATTTGGTCGAAGAGTTGATCATTAAAGACGGACCAGAATCCCCAAGTTTGGAAGGTATTTACGAAAAAATCGACGAAATGGACCCTGCTACTTTCGAATCCAGAGCTGCTATTATTTTGACTGGTTTGGGTTTCAATGGTGTCACCATCAAGAAGAAGACCAAGGACATGTCTGGTGGTTGGAGAATGAGAGTAGCTTTGGCCAAGGCTTTATTCGTCAAGCCAACCTTGTTATTATTGGATGACCCAACTGCCCATTTGGATTTAGCTGCTTGTGTCTGGTTAGAAGAATATTTAAAGAGATTCGACAGAATTTTAATCTTGGTCTCCCACTCTCAAGATTTCTTGAACGGTGTTTGTACTAATATGATTGATATGAGATTAAAGGGTATACAATTATATGGTGGTAACTACGATTCTTATGTTAAAACTAGAACTGAATTGGAAACTAACCAAATGAAACAATACGCTAAACAACAAGAAGAAATTGTTCACATTAAGAAATTCATTGCATCTGCTGGTACTTATGCTAACTTGGTTAGACAAGCTAAATCTAGGCAAAAGATTTTGGATAAGATGGAAGCTGATGGTTTAATTCAAGCTGTTGTTCCGGACAAGGTTTTCTCGTTTAGATTCCCAGATGTCGACAAATTACCTCCTCCAGTCTTGGCTTTCGATGGTATGTCTTTCTCTTACAGTGGTAAGGAGGAAGATAACTTGTATGAAAACTTGGATATTGGTATTGATATGGATTCAAGAGTTGCATTGGTCGGACCAAATGGTGTAGGTAAATCTACTTTATTAAAATTGTTCCAAGGTAAATTACAACCTCAAAAGGGTAGAGTTATTCAACACACCCACATTAAATTGGGTGTCTACTCCCAACATTCTGCTGATCAATTGGATTTGACCAAAACTCCGTTAGAATTCGTCAGAGATAAATTCTCTTCTATCTCCCAAGACTACCAATACTGGAGATCACAATTGGGTAAGTACGGTTTAACTGGTGAAGGTCAAACTTCCCAAATGGCCACTTTATCTGAAGGTCAAAGATCTAGAGTTGTTTTCGCTTTATTGGCTTTAGAATCTCCTAACTTGATTTTATTGGATGAACCTACTAACGGTTTGGATTTATCAACTATCGATTCTTTAGCTGATGCTATTAATGAATTCAATGGTGGTGTTGTCGTTGTTTCGCACGATTTCAGATTGTTGGACAAAGTTGCCAAAGATATTTTCGTTATCGAAAACAAGACTGCCACTAAATGGGAAGGTTCTATTTTGGACTACAAGAAGACTTTGGCTCAAAAGGTTGTTCTTTAGGATATTTAATATATAGTGAATAGATATGACGTACAACGTTGAAAAACTTTAAAATTAAACCTAGACCATCCTTTTCTTTTGTCAAATCATATATATTTACTACTTCTGAACATAATTCTAGTGCTTGATTTGTAGCAAGTACGTTTGATAAAAATTAACTTGAAAAACCATAAAGAAACTGTTCATTCAAAAAATAAAAAACAATGGACGAGTCCGGAGTCGAACCGGAGACCTTTCGCATGCTAAGCGAACGCGCTACCAAC
>JAJMGK010000059.1:0-48269 GCA_030575035.1 Suhomyces vadensis
AAAAAAAAAAAAAAAAAAAAAAAAAAAAAAAAAGAAAGAAAAAAGTCGCCGGAGGATTGGGGGACGGAAGAGTAAAAGTTTTTTTGGGAGGAAAAAGGGGGGGGGGGGGGGGGGGGGGGGGGGAGGGGGACACAGAGACGAAAATACAAGGGGAGACAAGGAACAAGATCGTAGGGGAAACGAGGTGCTACCAACACTGGAAGGCGGCATTTGTGCCTATTACGGGAGCGCGACACATATGGTCACTCGTGGCCCTGGATTTATTATACAATGAACGGTGTGTTTGGCAACGGTGTCTGGCTCGATATGACCCGTCAACAACTCACAACGTCGGGAAAGAGGGGTGGTTACGTAAGCAGCCTGATAGTGGACAATCCTGGCCGCACACTACACGCATCCGCCGCCGGCGCTACGGTCGTCGCACTTAATTTCACAGTGCTAGCCGGTCTGGTCACGTGTGTGCCCGGCCGCAAGCCCGCTTGTTAGAGTCAGGGTAGATAAGAGGCTTAGTCTGAAACACGGTAACTGACCACTTTGGCCTAATCTTGGGCGTGGAGCATTTTCGGCTGATTAGGGCGTCCAGCATTGGTCCCTGCAGAACCTCGGATAGTATGGCAAAATGTAAAGAAGAAAACTAGGTTCTGGAGTCATTTTGACACAGGTGTAGCTTAACCTTACATTTGTCACCTTAGTGAGTGTTTGGATTTGATTTGGGGTGTGTGATAGCCAGTCTATTTTTTTTTTCTGGCTTCCTGTCTTACTAGGTTAGTTTTTGCAAGATTGGGTGCAAATGTGCAGAAAAATAGGTTTGTTCAAATAGAAGATTCAGATTCATTGGCTAACTTGGTACTACGTGCTCATATGAGAACCTTTGAAAAAGGGTTTGAGTTACCGACGGAAAGATCTAGGCGTTCCGTAGGCTAGTTCCCCATTATGCTAACCTACTACTGGATTTAAAATAATATCGATTGTGCATTAATAATAATATAAGGTTATATTAGGCTTTTAATAATTAGATTAAACTCTTCTCCTCCTAGCCAAGACACCAGCAACCCCAATTTTAGGATAAGGTTAGAAGTATTAACAGAAATTATTTAATGCCCGAATAGCCTTCTAGGTGGTGGCGGTGCGAGTCAATAGACTCTAAGGTGCAAAAGCCTCTATTCTCATTAGTTGTATCGGAGAATAGTAATAAGAAGAAGTGACACGAATACCGAGCACTGGCCAATTATGGTAAATATAGAAAGACTCATACATCTCCATAACTGCATTTAGGGTTTAAAGTATATTCGGGAAAGCATTTGTATAAATAGAATTCTTCGGGCGTGAGCCTATTACTTCCGCAGTCTCTGCGGTTTCAGTTTAGGTTAACTTAATAAGCAGTTTCACAGAAGATATATACTAGCTTCATCAGTGTCTGAATGCAAGTTTAATTGTATTCTGTGTATCAGTCACATAATAGTTATTGTTATTTTCTATATCTGCCGGATTCTCCTATTCTTTTCAATCCTTCAATTTCCTCACCCGCTTTTAAATGATTCCTGGTACATCTTACATTTCGCGTAAATTTCTTCACTTCCCTTCCTATTCATTAAAGTACGCTCTTGCCAATTGCATTACTCCGTTTTCATAATTGGGCAATACTTTGGGTACTGTTCGCACTACCTCAAGAGCTTTCTTAGTTGCATCTTTGATCTCTACGTAAACTTATAGTCTTACTCGTCTATTACTATCTAAACATCCAAATCCATAGATTCACTCTTAAGCTTGTATGCTGCACACTCCTTTATCTTAATACCAAATCTGGCATCTCTACTCAACTCGACTATTTGATTAATGCTTTCAACGTACTCACCTCCTAATTGGTATTCCGAATGTACCCAGCTTGGTTTAACAACCTTTTCACCTCCACTTAATCTTAATACTTCATTATTACCTTCATTAATTACAACGGTAGCTGATTCACGTACATTGGAGATGTTGGAACCTTGCTTCAACAATCCCTTCAATAATAATGATGAAACTCCTAATTTTGGCAAAGGTAATTCCATTCCTGGCAAAACTGGCTTGTCCATATCCATACCATGAGTACCGGTTGGGTTGGCACTTAATAAAATCTTGTCCAACGGAATAAACTTGGTGATTTGAATAGGCTTACTCTTGACTAAATGACGATTGTTAAGTTCTGATAATCCTAATCTATTAGATTTAATATCTTTTTTAAGTAATTCTAATTCCTGTTCGAGATTTTGGCTATCTTCATTGACTGGGAAATTTTTACTGGTGTGGGATAATTTGAATGGATAAACCGAAAATCTTTTATCGACATCTCCTAACAATCTTCTACTTGTCTTTAATTTTAATTGATGGTTAATAGCATAGTCTCTGATGTACATGGTACTTTTACTGTTGAAGTCGGATTTGTGATTTTTACCAGTGAATTGATCAATTTCTTCTAAGGTAATAATACCAGCTTGTGACTGTTCACTAATAGATGCCATTCTAATATCAATTTGATAAACTTCACCTGGAGTAATTACAAACTCGTCCGAGGGAATGGCTGAGTTATTATTTGTGACGTTGGTTTTTGGGGTTTCTCCGTTGGATAATATCAAATCCTTTCCAACACTCTTCTTTAATAATCTATCTTCTTGATGTGATTCATCCCATACGACACCTTTGAAATCTCTTTCAGCAACCACACCTTCGGCTTGACCAGCCAAAAATCTTCTAACTCTTCTAACCTTTGAACCAGGCAAGACTACACAGTTGAATGAATCAGCAATAGAATCAACAACAGCTCTTATTTGTCCACCAGAAACGTTTTGTCCTTCATTCTTCAATTGGTTTGGTAATTTCTCTGGTGATAATGATAATCCCAATAATCCAACCATGGTTTCAGTTGCAATATGGGCAGCACAGATAGCATCAGCCTTGGATCCTAACAATGGACCTGCTGGTTTTGTAGAGTCTTGGGAGTCAATTGGATAAATGACCAAAGTGTGTGATACTTGAGAAGTGTAACCGTCGATTTGAACACCCAAAGTAATGGTTAAAACGTCTCCGACACTGAAAAAGTACGGCTTATCGTCGTCGAATTCTGGTGAAAATCCATTGCTTAATTCGTTAACGTCTATGGTTGTAGGTTGAGAAATACCTTTTTCTCTAATGACATTATTGTAGACCTTACCTAACAACTTAGATAAGTATGAGTCTCCTAATAAACATAACTGTTGGACATTTAATTTGGAAGTTTTTTGGAAATGGTATGAATCATTAACTAAACGAACAAGATATTGTAACCCAGTTTGGGTGATCTGTCCAGCAACTCTGTATTTATCTAAGATAGCATCGTCGAGAATATTCTTTTGCTTTAATAACACATCAGCGTCATCTTGGTGAACTGCAAGTTGCATCTTGTTTGGGTTAACTAAAGAGTATATTGAATAAATTGATTAAGTTTTTCTAATTTTTTCTGCTCATCTCGATGAGCATTAAGCTTGGTGCGGCGGGAGGAAAATATGGTGAAGAGGAGGTAGGGAAGAACGATAGGGCGGGGTTGGTGAGAGTACAAGCGAACAGATGGGAGATAGAGGATAGAGCGTTGAGGGGAGTATTTGTAGAGGAGGTTCGGTTTCATGAAAGCTGGTAGTGCTGAGTGGAGTAATTATTGCGAGAAGTATAGCGGATTGGAAAAAGAGGCTCGTATGGACAGAAGTAGTGGAGCGTAAAATAGTGAGAAATCGTGACAACTAGTGAGAGAGCGGTAGCAAAATAGGGAGAAAATATTTCAATCTCAGTACTTGGTGTTTCTATCTGCACTTTCTCCCTAATCACTACTGGGTATCTAGAACAACCTGTGCTAGCACAATTACCTAGGAACTTCTTAGGCAGCTAGAACAATTGCAATTCAAAAAAATGACGACAACTGCAGGATTCGAACCTGCGCGGGCAAAGCCCAAAAGATTTCTAATCTTTCTCCTTAACCACTCGGACAAGTTGCCAGATTATTAGTAGCACACTCCTTGTTTGTAACTACCAATTTAGAATAGACTTTTTAAACGCCGATTGAACCAAAAGAATCTGTATTGAAATATTGCAAGGCTACAGCAATGTAAACTGGCATATTTAGTATCTTATTGACATAATTCTGTAAGTTCCATTATATTGATAGGTCAGTTTTCTAAAAATCTTGTAAAATATTTACAAATTGTACAGAGTATATAAGAGAATCAACTAGACCTCATACTACAAAGTTTAAAGCTAGAATAGAACACCTTGCTACTTAAAAAGTAAGGACATGTTTGATTTTAAGGATATATGTATACAAGTTTCATGCACTGGACCAATTGAGTTCTGGCTGTAAAAAATATACGATCAACTTTCGCATATTATTTGCACTGATGCCGCCAGCTACGTACCATATGGCTGCAAAAACTATAGTGCAGGAAGCTGCAGTACGCTATTTTAAGGAAGCTGCAGTACACTATTTGTCATGGAACGTAAGTGGTAAGTGCTTCAGCGATTCTGTTTATCTTCCTTAGCAGTTTTAGGACGTTTCTATTAGAGTGCTAGGATGTTCCCGAAGCCATACATATCTGACGTCTTCAAGAACCTAAGCCAAATTCCTGGCCTATAGAAACCGATTGATTACTAAGGGAATACAAGCCATGTATATGCTAAGTTCTTCGTACGATTGCTGCTACTTGTACATGAACCAAAGATTAAAAAAAATAGATATAGTCCTGCACCGGGGCCCATTTGTACGGTTCACCAAAAAGCTATTCGAAGTTCATCAATTAATCTAACTACTATAATGAGTTGGGAACAAGTCAAATTTTCATTGAGTGCTCGTTCCAAGGGTTCTTACCTTATCACAGACGAAGTCTTACGCAATGTCCCTCAAATTAAAGACTATAAAGTAGGTATCTTGCATCTTTTCTTACAACACACAAGTGCAGCAATCACACTTAATGAGAACTGTGATCCTGATGTGAGGGAAGATATGACTTCTTCCTTGGACAGAATGGTTCCTGAAGGAGACTTCTACATTCATGCGGACGAGGGCCCCGATGATATGCCAGGCCACGTAAAAAGTTCGGCTGTTGGAGTTAGTTTGAGCATTCCAATTTCCAATGGTAGATTGGCTGTCGGTACTTGGCAAGGTATCTACTTGCTCGAATTCAGAACATATAGGCATTCCAGAAAATTGGTGGCCACCATCAATGGACTGAAAGATTAATGAACGATTTTACTATTTTAGAACATCCTGCTTGGACAAAAGAGCTGGGGTCAGTTCTGGGTTTGTTGAAGACCCCAGCCTCGGTTCGGCCAGAACTTCCCGTCCAGATTCGTAGATTTGTATACTGTAGCTACGCAAAACCTGGTTGCGTTCACTTTCGACCTTTTGAGCCAAAAGGCTGATTTCGGCCAATTTCTTGGCCACCTCGTCGTTAACCAAATTCCACCACCCATTGTGCCTCAAGCACTTCTTTCGTTCCTGAATACACAATTGATCATGAAACCAGTCGGTGTCAGATTCGTCAGTGAGCTTTTGACGAATTAGCTTAGCAAATTCAGCCTCCACCAGTGAGTCCTGGCTGATTCGGTCGAGTACAGACTTGAACTTCGCCTCGTTATTCTTGAAAGTACGGTCATATAGACATATGTCGATACGTTTTGGCTTCAGTTTTTTCTTTTTCGATGCTTCATCTTCCTGTCTGGATTCCAGAAGTTTGTCGTTGATAGTCTTGATAGTCTCCTTAATTCGGCCCAAATACTCCAACTTTTCAGCATGTACTGCCACCAATTCATGACATAGTGCTAGTTTCTTACTTATAAGCCCTAAATTGCGTTTAGTTTCCTCGGGGAACATCTTATTATCTAGATCCAACGTCTTGTGCTCGAGTGCTTCTTGCACCTGCGGAAGCTCAGGAAATTGAACACCCATATTTAAAAGAACTTCATGAGAATCTCCCGAGTGAACCAACAATTGTTTGATAGTTTCAAGTGTAATATCGTGTGCCGAGCGGTCCCTTTTAACCAATCGGGTTTTCATGTATTCGAGTCCATGCTCGTCGCTACAGTACTTGGAACTAGCACGAATGGGATTGAAACACCGGTATAAACGGCACTTCCTCTTCCATTTGGTTACACCAGTCCCTTTCCAAACACAAAACTTGCAGAAAAACCTCGCTATCAACTTGGAATACTCCAGATTGAGGTTCATGCATCTGAAATGAAACCAGCCATCGCACCCGTCACAAGCCACCATCAACTCCCCATGGTCAGGTTTGCGGCACGTACAAAAGAGCTCTTCGCTATTGAGATCAAACTTGGGGGCGTTCTGGTATATCTTGTACTGTCTGGCAATTTCTTCGGGGCTCTCCACGAGCTCTTTGACTTCAAACAGTCCAAGGTCCTGAGTCCGAATTCTCTTGGAATCAAGGTACCTAGACGATATTTTTCGTTTTTTCAAGAGATCAGTACCAACTTCAGGCCCTTTGTACCTCGTGTCTCCATTTACAGACATTTTCTTCCACTGGATCCAGTATTTTTCACCCGTTTTCCTTCTTACTTCTTGTGAGCCCCCGCACATTTCAATTGATTTTTCAGCTGTTTGATCGCGTCACCAAACCAGGAAGCACAACTACTTGATGGAATCACTGTGTCCCATATGCGGCAAAAGTATCGTCACGACGCAGCTCGAAAGACACGTCAACTCGTGTTTGGACACACAAGAAACTTCTTTGGTCGTGGTGGATGAATCGCCTTCGCCCAACCAACTGCGAGAAGACATAGTGGTGGATGAGCATACTACGCGCAAACGACGGGGTGATGCATTCTTATCGCTTGGTTTGAAGATGGATTCTAAGAAGAAGAAGGATGATTTAGGCCGTAAGAATCGTCCGTCGTTGACCCGGCTACTTATCGAAGAAAGAAGGCTTCGCGAGTCTCAGATGTCTTCGCAAGACGATATTTCTCCCGAATTGCCCTCTAAATCAGAGGAACATATCTCAACAGATAGTCCAGACGAAAAGCTTTCGAACAATACCCTGAAAGGTGCAGATTCTCTAGGACAGGACCCGCAGGAGATCAGCGAAAGTTCTCAAAAACAACCTCGCCAGTCTATTTACCTTCAAAAATCCCAGGAACTTGCTGCTCTCAAACGGGAAGCCAGTATTCCATTGGCTCAAAGACTCAGACCAAAGTCACTAGATGACTACTTTGGCCAGGATAAGCTTCTAGGTAAAAATGGACTTTTGCGGAATATTATCCTGGCCGATCATATCCCTTCATTTTTGTTATGGGGAGTCCCCGGCGTAGGTAAGACTACTTTGGCTCGTATTATCGCCAAGTCGACATCAAACAAGTTTGTTGAACTATCAGGAGCTCACAGCAATTCCAAAAATCTTCGAGATGTATTTGTGCAAGCAGAGAACGAAAAGGGATTGACTGGTCGTGGCACCATATTGTTCATAGACGAAATTCACCGCTTCAATAAAGGGGTTCAGGATCTTCTATTGCCGGTGATAGAAAAGGGAATAGTGACTGTCATCGGTGCTACCACCGAAAACCCGTCGTTTACCCTAAATAACGCCTTGCTTTCTAGAATGCATACGTTTGTAATGGAACCTTTGGGCCAAGAGTCGCTCATAAAGATTCTCAACCGGGCCCTTTTTCAGGTAAACAAGCTCAGAAAGAACTTGTACCATCTCCATTACATCTCTTTGAAGAAAGACGCCTACGAATACCTAGCTGATTTAAGCATGGGCGATTCTAGAGTCGCTTTAAACTTGTTGGAGTCAGTTAACGCCTATTTGTCAACCAATGATTTCACAGTAGGTGGAGAGTCCAAACCAACAGGAGTAATATCTGTATCTGCACCAATGCTCAAGCCTCTTTTGTCATCCCGAAATTTCCACCAAATGTACGACAGACAAGGCGAATCTCACTACGATACCATCAGTGCCTTCCACAAGTCAGTACGAGGTTCAGATGCAGATGCAGCTATATTTTATCTCACTAAAATGCTATCAGGAGGAGAAGATCCACTCTTTCTCTTACGAAGAATGATCGTAATTGCCAGTGAAGACATTGGACTACGAGATAGCTCGTGCTTACCGTTTGTCGTTGCAGCAAAAGAAGCATTTGACTTTGTAGGAATGCCCGAAGGAGAAATTATCCTTGCACACTGTGCTGTGAAGCTAGCACGAGCTCCCAAATCAACCAAGTCATACCGAGCGTTACGTACGGCTCAAGGTCTATTGAAAGAGCATCCCGAGTATACCAAGTTACCTATACCGATGCACATTCGAAATGCACCCACCAAACTAATGAAAGAACTAGGCTACGGTGAATCATATCGATATAATCCTAGCTTCAAGTATGGTAAAGTTCACCAGACATACATGCCACCGGAACTAAAGGATACTAAGTTTGTAGAGGATACTCACTTGGGAAGCCTGACTGATCCTAAAGTACCGGCACTGGAGTATATCAAGAGCTCTTTGGCTGACAAAGAATACCAGGACTACAAAAAGAAAACCCGGGCAGAATTGAGAAAGAAATATAAGTCTCTGCTCCAAGGATTGACTGACATATCGACTACCTTGGACCAAGTGCCCAACTATTCAAATGAACAGTCAACTTATTTCGAGGAGGACGAAAAAGAGCACTATTCTGACGATCCTGATTGTACTAGTAACTTTGAACATCCATATGATGAGTTTTTGGATCGAGAGTCTCAACCTGATTACTTCGAAGGTACCACTGACGAACACTATGACCCTGAACTATGATAATGATAACTGATATAGACGTAAAGAAGAGTAGACGTATGAGTAAGAAAGAAAAACGAAAAAACTGTAGATGAATGGGGAGAAGATTAGACGATTAGAAGAAAGAGAGACAAAACAAGAAAGGAATATAGAAGGCACGTATGAAATGAACCAATAAAATCATTCAGTTCTAATGCATAATCAGTATAGAAATAACTTGAAACAATTATATACATTTCGAATTAATTACTACATCGAAGAATATTGTTTATTCCTACAAAATAGCTACATTATTAACTAGTCTATTCCCTCCAACCCACTTTTTAGAATATTTTACCGGTGATCACAAGACGAATGCTTACAATTTACTGAAATCTAGTAAACTATTACCTATAAGTATCTAAAGGAAATGGAAAATTTGAAGGATGTCAAAAGCCGTCCTCTAAAACACTCAATTATACCTATTTCCAATCTCATAGTTTCAAACTCTAAACACGAACAGATCATGCCTAGTCATCATATTGTAAGCCTAATGAAACTACTATAACCTAATCCCCTATTCTAGTCTCGTTAACTCCTTGCTCTCTTCATCGGATTCTCAACTAACTGATTTGGGTGCAATTAATTTTCGCATCAATGAAACGTCAAATTAAACGAACAACTTCTTCCTAACAAAGGCACAAGCAACTGATCTAATATTAACTGAAATTACACATGTGTGGAAGATTTGCTTTAGGAGTAGTAAGTAGAATGTTATGGCGTCTTTTAAAATCAGTACTAACCAGGAATATTGCCGATTTGCCAGGGCAATTTCACCAGACTGCACTAGCAGGTCGGGGAGATGCTGGAGAATTGGAGGCCATGGAAGATGGAATTTACCAGGTCCAGATCAGCGGATCTGAAGACGACCTTTCAAGTAGACGCAATATTCAAGTTGATACCAAAAATATTCAAACTTACCGTGAATCGTACAATGTAGCCCCAACCAACTCAGCATTGATGATTTACATGATGGAAACCCCTCAGGGGATTGATTCCCGGTACATTATAGAGTCGCTGTATTTTGGCCTAGTGCCTTCCTGGGCAAAGCCAACCGATTCTACTGCTGTGGGCCGCGAGTCAGGTGGGATTCCATACTCCAAAGAGCTTCAGAGATACCATGGAAGATACTTTAACTGCCGTAAGGAATCTTTGGCTGACAACCTGCCGGTTTGGAATAGTAGCAAGAAGAACCGTCGCTGTGTAGTGCCCATTCAGGGATACTTTGAGTGGCACAAGACAAATACAGAAAAGGTACCCCACTTCATTCATTCAACAAAGAGACCTCTATCGTACTTGGCCGGACTCTACTCTCACAATGTCAACTACAACCAGAACTACAACGTGAAGGATCAATACTTGTCTTCGTTTACCATTGTAACAGCTCCAGCTCTTGAAACCGATATCGATGATTTGTCGTGGATTCACAGCCGTAAACCCATGTTTCTTGAGCCGGGAAGCAAAGAATGGAACGATTGGCTCGATCCCACCAAACTATGGTCGGACCTTATGTTAGATACGTGCCTCAATTCTACTTCAAATCTTGCGTTTGTCGACTTGGAAATATATCCTGTTTCCAAAAATGTCGGTCAACCGGGAAACAAGGGACCCGAATTACTCGAGAGAAGAAAATCAAGTCCTCAGAAATCGATTACGCTGTTCTTCGATCGTCCTGGCCAAGAACAGGACGATGTCAGTCTTAAAAAAAGAAAGTTCAATCGTGATCTGCCCGTAAACTTTGAACCACCGCCGTTTTCTGTACTGGATACAAAACAGGAACAACAATCAAAGACAACCGAGGACTCTGATCAGAATATAAAGCAAGAAAAGAGCAGAGAAACTATTAAAGACGATATTAAAAAGGCGCAGGTCAAGAGAGAGGGCCCAGCTAGAGCCCGATTCATCTCCGAAAAGCTGAAAAAGTCAGGCCAGCAGAAACCTTCAGGATCCAAGCCTATAACCAGCTTTTTCAAGAAGATAGAGTAGCTTGCAGCAGTCGTAGATAGTAATCCCAATCCGCTCCTGGCATATGGCCCATATACGGTCGTGGCCAAACCAAGTAACACGTGACCAGTTTTGACCTTGAAAAATTCGTCAAATTGTGCCAATCACCAGAACCATAGGAACGCAACTGATGAGATCTATAAGAAGTATAAGGCCAGAAAGGGCGTTACGGATGTACTCCAACCGTGCAGATGGGCTTTATCTTAATCCGCACCAATGGAAAGGGCTTCCGGCCGATCAAATTTTCGAGTTGCACAACATTAGAAAAGCCAAGTTAGGAGAGCACTACAACCCTAATGATGAAGAAAGAATGGCCATATTATCCACAATGCAAGAGTTATCTCGCGCACCAGCACCAGCTTTAGAATATGTGTACGAACTTGACAATTTCAAGGAACGATTCTTGACTGAAAAGCAAAATGAAACAAAAGGTCAACCCACCAAGAAGAGTAACATATTGGTAGCCAACAAGGGATCAACACCACATGAGAAGCGCAGAGTCGAAAACTTGACTAGGATTAGTGCTTACGAGATGCCTTTGCTTGCAAAGTTCCGTCAGCCATACCAGGCACCAAAGGAATCTCCACTCAAGATCACTTACCACACTGATTTCAGCGACAATACTAGCAACAGTGCCAACCGTAAAGTCACGCTTGTGTGCAATATTGAAGAGCTTAATTTGGGCCCAGTGGAACTTCATAACTTCAAGGTTTTGGCTGGTAATAAACTTGATCTTGATACCAATATCTTCAGACTCAAGTCAAGTCAGCATGAAGAATCTCCACAAAATGCCCGTTGGTTGGTTCAAACGTTCAACAAGCTTGTAAATGAAGCCAAGGATGTTGCCAAGAACGACTTTACTGATATTCCAGTAGATACACGCCACATGAGATATCACACCAAGAAGCCTAAGGTCGAGTTTCCTGAGTCATGGAAGAGACCACAAGACGCTCCAATTGAAAAGCATTCGATTGTGAACAAATTAGTGGAGATCGTAAAGGAGAACAACGACCAGAAATATGTTTCTGAATATAGTCCATAGCTTGTAAATAAATAATTGACTACTAAGGGATTTCTGCTAACGATTATTTGACGACTATCTGACGATTCTTTGAGAACAAGACACCGTGATAGCTTACTAGAGTGATAATTGGCAACCTATTGTAATTTTGAGTCTTCATAATTTGCACCCATTAGACGTACGAGACACAGAATAAAACAGTGAGAAGAAGTAACGTGGTACGATAATCACAGTGTAAAAACCCCAAGTATGGAACATTATACATAGTTTACGATGTTAATTATTGGTAGGTCGGTTATCGGTACAGATGTTGGTATTGATCTTGGGAGAGGCTTTGCTTTCGTGTTATCGTGGTGAGTTCTATCTAGCGACAATTTGGCACTTGCGGCGGGGAAGCAGAACACTTGAACGAGACAACTAAAATGACTTCCTAACAATACTCCCTTAAAGCACCACTATATACTTAGACACATATACATACCAACACTATTACAGCACTACACAACCACCGGAATCAAAACAAGCTTCCATCCCGCTTCCTATGGTCCCATGGAATTTACCGTGAATGTTTCTATTCTTCCGCTACCAATGCTAATTCTCGCACTTTTCTCCCCCAATTGTCTTATTTTGTCCCGCTATTTGTCGTTATTTCCCGCTACTCTTTCGCTACATTCGCTTTTCTCGCTACGCATTACAACAAGTTTTTCGCAAGTTCAAATCAACAACCGTCCACCAGCCAACTGAAAGACGCCCAATACATCGAACAGGCGCACTCAGAGTAGTCTTTGACATTGAATAAACACACATTGACGCATTAAGCATATTATTCTCCAAAAAAAACCACATAAATACATCACCTCAATTGTTTGGAACCGAGACTTTGAATTTTGCAATTATGTCCCAAGATACCCATTCAGCGTCAACCACGCTTGACGACATTATAAACGAACTAAAACTTACCTACGACGTTTCAATCGGGTTACTAGATGGTGATTCGCTTCGCAATATTCCCAATTTAAACACTCTATCCAATTTAAACAAGCTTCTTAAGAATTTATCAAGAGAGCTCCACGAAGTAGAACAAGTGGATGAAGTGGTGGTGAAACGCATAGACAAGGCTCTTGAAGGCGAAGATCCCGACCTGGTGGTGCTTGATGTGAATACAAGAGTCAGTGACGACGAAAAAGAAATACATGGCGGCGAAGATAATGACGACGATGATGACGAAGACAACGACGACGACGACGACGACGACGACGAAGAAGAAGAAGAAGACTACAAAGACAAGAACGACATTGCCAAACGCGGTACAACAAGCGACTACGATGATGACGAAGATTCAATCGCGTTGTCCAAACGGCGCAAGATCATGAATGGAACCCATAAGCCAGGCGAAAGACCAGACTCCGAAAGAGACAGCCACGACAAACCGGAAACAACTGTGCCCAAAACCGAAAAGGCGTCGTCAGATTTTGTTCCTACTTCGTCAACATCAGAAGATTATGGCGACCGTGTCAACTCTAAAGACGACGCTGTGCCTCCCATCCAACAAGGCTCATTCACACAGTCGACAGATACCCGACTTAAAAACCCCAAGTCAGAGTTTGTGATGGCACAGACGCTTTCTACCAAGACCATCGAAGAACTTGGACTTTTTTCCGAGGACAACAACGGGCTTGAAACCCACGGCAAAGAGTATCTTAAAAAGAAGTACGGAGTGTCTTCGTACCCCGAAAACGACCTTCAAAATCTATTGCCCGGAGCTATACCGAACATCGACTTTTCCAAGAATAAACCACCCACGAACCAGGTGCAGTTCTCCACCTTTCAGTCGTATGTCGAGTCATACTTTCGAGTTTTTCTGAACGAAGATCTCGAGCTCTTGAACCACGAAAACATAGTACCTGTGGGATTTGAGAAAATTGACTACGATCCCAATGTTACTCCGTTCATAATACCCAAGCTCGGACCATTTTATTCCGACATGTGGATTGACGAAGATGCCACCTTAAGTTCGAAGCTCAACTCGCCCGCGTACCAACAAGCATCGCCAGAGTCTTATAAACCAAAAGGTTCGATTGAGCAGCTTAGTGACGAGACACTATACACAGAAGAGATATCTTGTGGTCCGTTGTCGTCGCGACTCTTTTCGGCCATACTCAGTAATAATGAAGGCAATTTCGACGCTGATGGAGACGACGATCCTGACCGTGGATTGGGATCCGATAACGAGGACAGGATCATCGAAAATGGCAACGAAGAAGACGTGGCAACCCGTCTAAGTAATAGCGAGGACTACAGAATCACTACCGAGGCCAACGATTTCCATTCCATAGAAGAACGTTTAAAACGTGAATTGAAGTACATTGGCATCTTTATGAATCTCCCCAACTCCGAGGAAGAAGCCCGCCTCAAACTTAAGCACCAGGCGCTGACATCTTCCAAAGGCTCAACGATTATCGACGATGACGAATGGATACGCAACAAAGAAGACGATGAGGTGTGTGCTGAGATTCGTTTATTACAAAAACAATTGAAAGACAGTGCAGCACGCAACCGTGTGAACCGCAAAAAGATAGTGCCTATAATTGAGGAACAGATTGCCTACCAAGAATACTGTACTATTCTTGAGGACTTGGATAAACAGGTTGACCAATCATACATGAAGAGGCTAAAGGGTAAGAGTAAAAAGAAGAAGCCGGGAAACACACCATCGATTGCCAACACCAGTACTCCACAGCAGCAAGCTGTCAACAGTGGATTGCGTAGTTTATTGGAAAAGAGAAGAAGGTGGATCGATAATATCGGTAAGCTTTTCAAGTCCGCCGAGATCATGAAAAGGGTGCCGGACGAGTCCATAACTGTGCGAGAAGGTGATGTAATAGAAGAGCAAATTGAGGAAGATAATGGAGAGACCGATGAAATATTACCTCAAAAGTAATATTTAATGCGTCAAGACTGGATTAAGAATTCTACTGCTTGGAAAGACAGCACTTGTCGTTACGTTCTGTAGGTCTGGACCATTAGTATAATAGAGAACCAATAACTTTAGAAGTAACTAATACACTAATACAAGAAGTAATTGTAACCAATAATCTTGTAAGAGTAAGGAAGATGTAGCGAATATGTGTGAAAAGCTCATTCCAGAAGCAATCATGACTAATTTTTATGTATAATGCCAAAGAAACATCAATAATATCGAAATATATTGTTAATCGTCAAGTAGAAGAATGAGTGATAACTGATTACGGCGTAGGGTACTTATCGAGTACAGGTACTTCTAATCAACACATAAAATAAACCAAACCCAATCAGCCACATTATACAAAGCCACCGATCTACAAAACTCGTCAGCAATGGTTCGAATAATTTAGTTTAACGCCTGGCGTTGATATATACAAGGAAAAGGACTATAACGACATTCCTTTTTGGATTTCGGAATGGGATGGCAAGGAACGCACGTTACCGACGGCCGACAAGGCGATAGGCTTGTCTTTTAATCTATAGTTGGCCCAATCTATCACATCTTTCTTCGTAATACTCTCTACACGTTCGAACACATCTTCAGGCGACAATCTGTAGCCCGTATTGACCAATTGACGTCCAATATCCTCGGCAATTGCGGTGGAATCGTCCAATGCCAACACCAAAGAAGCCTTCAACTGAGCTTTGGATCTTTCTACTTCGTCGTCTGTTATGTTTCCAGCCTTCAATCTGGCCCATTCTTTCAACACAGCATCAACAAATAGCTTCAAGTTAGCATCCTTTTCGGCCGTGAAGTAGATTCCCATCAACCCAGTATCGGCGTACGAGGTGGTATAAGCCATATATGAGTTTGCAATAGGCAAAGAACCGGGAGCACCGGTAGCTGCAATCACAGCTAATGGAGATGGAGAATTAGAACCAATCCCAATGGATCTGTCCCAGGTTCCAACTATACCGTTGGCTACACTAGCAGTAAAGAAATCAGGTGCAGACCACGAGACACCTTCCACGGCCAAAGCTACGTGCGTCGAAGGTAACGAGTCGTCCTGGATCCGGATTTCGTCACCGTAAAATACTGGCAAATCACCTCCGTTCTGATCAAATGGAACCTGGCTCTTTTTAATAGTACCAAAGTACTTGTTGGCCTTCTGTACCAATTCCTGGTGGTTTACACACCCCACTCCGATCAAAGCCATGCGGTCTCCCTTGTAGTTTGTGGTAATGTAATTTACGAGATCTTGACGGTTGATAGTCCGGATAAGTTCACGAGGTCCAAGAATAGTTCTTCCCAAGTCCTGGTTCTTGTAGGTGACCGCATGAAGATGGTCAAACACCACTTCGTCGTACATCTTATCGACTTCATCAGACTCCTGAAGAATAACGTGTCTTTCGTTTTCAATCGCCTTTTCTTCAAGACGAGATTTGGTCAACAAGTCACTAAGGATATCGACATTCTGGTCAAGGTCGGTGGACAAACATTTGGTGTAATAAACCGTGTTTTCCCGGGAAGTGTATGCGTTAATTTGCAGACCTATATTTTCGACCTCGAGCTCCAAGTTCAACTGGGTTCTTTTGTTGGTTCCTTTGAAAGCCAAGTGCTCCAAAAAGTGGGCAGTTCCGCTACTTTTGGGGTTATCTGCCCTCGATCCGGCATTGATCCACACACCCACAGTGGCAGTTCTGGTGCCAGGCATCGATTCACTAGCCACCGTCATTCCATTTTCGAGAATGGTGGTCTGGTACCTTGAGGTGGTCGCCATTTGGCGCACACGGCCTAGAATAGTTCTGGAAAGCATGGTTGTGGAAGAGAAGAAGTGGCGATGGATGGCCATTTGGGTCACCTAATCGCTTTAAGTCGAGACCGCTGCGTGACGCGTATCACGTGGCAACTCGGTTCCGCCGACACTCCCAATTATAATGTCCACGCCTGGACGGATCTGCTTAGATAAAGAGTAGGTCCGTCATGTGTTAGGCTAGAAAAAGCTTGCTTAGGGCTCAGTTAGAAAAGTTCAAAGGTCATGGACGTATCCAAGAAACTCATCCACCACCTCGTAGCTGTCTTCCATGCAATTAGACTGCCACTCTTTGCGCTTATCAGTAATTGTTTCTTCCATTCTGAGCTACATCAAGCTGTATTTTTCATGAGCCATGTCTAGGTGAGAAGACTCGTATCCTTGCGTGTTTCTTCCATTCTGTGCCGAGACAGCCCATTTTTGGCTGCAAAAGAATCTTCATTTCTTATACATCACGTGTCGGTATGACTTGGTGTTTTACAATGTATTACCACCTTCATGGAGTCAGAGAGAGCTCGTCCATGGAAGTTCGATTCGCAATTGTTAGCCAGCAAGTGTGTAAGTAGCTCGATCTGGGTCCCATAGCAATTGATTCCTGGATGGCATTGACATATTGTTTATGGCAGAAGTGCATTTTGGTAGCAGCGATTCTTAACGCAGAAGTACGGTGCTAGCACCAATTGTTAAATAATGCCAATACCATGATTCCCCTGTCTAACCAGCGTATATCCGACACACACATCTGAAAATAGCGCCCTGACCATTCCCCCCCGTACCCCCTATCCCATCTACCAGGTTATTATTACCCGCGCACGTGACTCGCTTTTTCATCAACAAAAACATTCACCAGCACCAACCACCACTATTCACTCTACCACGCCATGTACACCGCACCAGCTGTTGTGATAGATAACGGATCGTACAGCACCAAGGCTGGGTTTGCACTGGAAGACTTGCCGACACTAGTTTTCTCGTCAAATTACCAGACTGACACCAATGGATCCACACTTCTTGGTGACTCCATGAGCCTGGAATTCGAAGTGATGACAGTGATGGATAACGGTATCATATACGACTTTGACCACATCATCAAAAACTGGGAACATGTGTATAAAAACATCGACAATTACAACCCGGTTGAGCCCAAAGAGTACCCGTTGGTGATGACAGAACAGTCGTGGAATACTCCCAAGAACAAGCTTAAAACCGCCCAGATTGCGTTTGAAACCTTGGAAGTGCCTATTTTCCTGTTGGTGAAGACCCCATTGGCCCAACTTTACCGGGTTGGCAAGCTGACCGGGTTGGTTATTGATATCGGGTCATCGGTGGCCCTGGTGACTCCTGTTTTGGACGGAATAATCCAAAACAAGTCGGCTTTCCACTCCAAGTATGCTGGGGACTTTTTGAATCTCCACGTATTAAACTACCTTGAGTCCAAAGTAGGTCCATCGCAGTTGTTGCCTGAAAGAATAACCTCTGGTGGAGCTGCTACTGAATCGTTCAAACACCATTACATCAGCCACCATGTTCTCCAGGACTACAAGAATTTGACTCTTAATTTCCAGGTGGCCGACTACCAGTTGTATAACAACCAACACATCTCGATATCGGACCAGCCCAACTGGCTCGAAAACATTTTCCAGCCCAATTTAAACCGCTTGCCTAACATCAACGTTCCCGAACCACAGGTGGACAAACCCAGTACCCATGGACTCACCAACCTTATTTTCCTTGCTTTGAAGAGTATGGAAGGTACGCTTTTGCCCAGCGATGCATCCGGACCATCTGGAGGCCACAACAAGTTTGCCAGATTCAACGAAATCTTCAAAGGCTTGTTGTCCAACGTATTGGTCACTGGAGGCACTTCTTTGGCTTCGGGCTTGGGAGAACAAGTGTTGAACGACTTGAGAATATTGACTCCCAAGTACTTCCCCAACTACACATACAGCCCGTACTCCATCACGCAAGTACCATCGCAGGCCCCAGCCAACGACATCAACGAACTGTGGGACAAGCAATTTAGTGGATGGTTGGGTGCATGCAACTTGGCCAGCATGTTAAACGACACCAACGCCGACTCCATGAATATCGCCTTGGACAATTGGTTTGTCACCAAGAGTGACTACGAAGAATTGGGAGAAGACTTGATTTTGGAAAAGTTTAAATAGTGTATTAATAAATGTAAGAATAAAAGTATATACAAAGTACAGGCCAACACCCACTTATTCTTTCCAGCTAACATACTTGTCGTCGTACTTAGATCCTTCTCCGTGCACCGACAAGATGGCGGCCACTTTTTCCTTGACACCCAACTTGTTACCGGTTTTTCTTTCAAAGTGCTTTTGAACCTCGTATGGAGTTGGTAAGTACGATCTGTTGGAACCGTCGTTACCGGTTATGTACGCAGCCACGTCTTTGGCTCTTGGGAGCCCCATGTTGAACGGATACTCCTTGTAGTCGATACCGTAGTACTTGTGGACCAAAGGCTCTTTCAAGTACTTGATGGACTTGATGGACGCAGATGTGATATCCTTTACAAACTTGTCATCTATAACACTGGCAGCAGTCCACTCTGGGTAAGCTGGCTCCTTCACCTTGTTGATTAACTTGTGGGAAACTCCCTTGACAAAGTCGTTCTTTTCAGCAGGCAAGGTCATAATATTGGTGGCACTGACCATTTCTAATTCCAATTGTTTCTTGATGGAGTTCTTGGATCCTTGGTTCAACAATTCAAAGCCAACCTTGAGCGAAGAAATGGGCTTTTTGGACAACTTTCCCGCCAATGTCTGGGCAAACTCACTGCCCTCTTTGTTCAAGTATTCAAAGATTGCCTCTACAGAAGGTTGACTAAATGCTTCCTTGATAACCAAAAGCTCATCCTTGGATAATGGAAACTTGTAACCATCAGGCAACTTTGTTTCGGTGAATTCCTCGATGACCTGGTTAACTTGGGCAAAGTATTCGGCATTGTTGAAGACGATTTCCGAGGAGATGGTTTTGTTTTCATTGATCACTGGTGGCTGCAAGTTGGACAAACGGTTGATTAATTGCGGCAACTTGTCTGATTTGATGTAGTGAGTAGCAAAACCAATAAAGTAGGCATCCAAACCAGACAAGATTTCTCCAGTCAAGGCATAGTAGTAACCCAACTTGTCGTCCAATCTCGGCAAAAAGAAGGTGGTTCCGACATCAGGAAAGAACCCAATGTCCATTTCAGGCATGGCCACCTTTGTCTTTTCTGTGGCCAATCTGAATGGAGAGTGGACCGAAAGACCAATTCCTCCACCAAAAGTGATGCCGTCCATTACCGAAATGTATGGCTTGGAATAGGTGGCTATAAGGTAGTTCAAGTTGTATTCCTTTTGAAAGAAATCCGGTGAATAGCCCAAGTTTCCGTTGATAATCTGGCTAGCACACTCAGCAACATCACCTCCAGCACACAAGGCCTTTGGAGAATTGGAGGTCAAAATGACCAAGTTTGAAGCTGTAGATTTGGCGTACTCCAACAAGCGAGGAGTAATGAGCTCCACCATCTCGGTGTTCAACGAGTTGAGCTTTTTAACACGGTTAAGATGAATTAATCTAGCATTATTCTTGTTGGAGAACAACACCACTTCCTCGGCGTAGGCAGCTGATCCAGACGACGATGTAGGAGTTGGCACAGTAGAAGCCATTCTTAAATGTTGACGAGTTATCAAAGATTTAAGATTATTTCTTAACATTATCAAGGAGGCGACGGTTCCACTGTGGTTGCTGTTGTATATAAGGCAAATCCAGGTGGGGTAGAATCCGTGGAAGTGGTTGATGGTCCTGTGAAAAATTCTCGGGGGAGGGGATAGCGAGGAATAGGGAGAAAATGGAGGTGGAGTGGGTAAGAGGACGAGCATGAGAGGACGAGATCATAAGAGGACGAGACCATAAGAGTACGAGATCATAAGAGGACGAAGAGGGCAGAGGAGAATTGAAGAGACAGATAGGTGTGGGTTGTGAGGCAAGTATGTCACAATCACGACAATCAATGGAGATTGGCGTAGAGAATGGTGATGGTACGAGTGGTGGGTGGGTAGATTCTCGCTGGTAATCGAAGTATTTCCGGTGCGAGTCTATTCCCGGCGAGTCTATTCCCGGTGCGAGACTGCCCTACCAGTTCCAGTATGAGTGTCTTGGAGAACGTTTGAAATAGTAGTAATACATGCGATGCAATACACATTGAGTAGAACTAGGCAACGATTCTCGCAATGATTAACTCTAGTTCTCAGATCAACTTTGACCTGCGTGATTAGCCGAGAAGTCGCCCGTTTACAGACACCCAGTTTATCAAGTACATTTTGTAAAAGCGCATTGCGAATAAGCTGAATAGAATAATTCTGAATGCCGTGGAAACTCCATATCTTGGAGCTTATGATTGTAAAATCGTGCTTTTACCCAATATAATTGTTTGATTTGGTACGTAAAAGAATATCGAATCATATGATAACTTTGCGACTCTAATGTCTTGTACATCCCTAAATATACTTCTATTTGTAAATAGAATACCTCTTTTTTAGAATTGGGCGGTGAAGTCTGACTAATTTACTTCTATTTTTACTAAATCACCTAGTTTACATGCACCGTCCGATAGCCAAGCACTCTACAGTAATTACTTTTAGCAAGGATGTTTCTATCAGAGTGCTGGCGAAAGCTCCGTACTTCTTGATATTTAACCGTCTTGGTCTTCTTCTGCCCAAATAAATATATTCGACTCTATACCAAACTATACTGATTCACCAAATAGCACTCCTGCCTATCTTCTTTCTTTTCCCGCCTTTCCTTGGGTAATTGATATTGATAAAATATACCTGTTTGATACGACGCCAACAATATTAATCCTCCATTAAACCCAAGCTCCACTCTTTTACCCCATTCAGGACTTGGCGGAGTGTATTCTGGCAACTTAATATACGCAAAAGACCTGCGGGGTGGCTCCCAGATCAAATTATCAAAATAATCTTTGTACGGAAGTCTCTTAATAATTGACTTAGTATAGCGATTATTGATGAACTTGCTGGTTTTCTTAAAGTTGAACCCGAAATACGACCCGCTTTCTCCCTTTTTGGCCGGATTACTCTGTTTTTCAACCAATAAACTGGCAAGGTTCTGGTTCAAATTCTCCAGGTTATCGTTATCATCGTCATCTTCACCGTCATTTTCCTCATTTCTATCTTCTTCGTCTTCTTCATCGTGGCTGTGACCTTCCTCCAGGTCGTAATCTGATCCACTGAGCCAGAATAGGTGAATGGTGTTGTTTTCGGATCCACACCCAAGTATGGTGTTATCTCCATTAAAAGTCAAGCTGTTGATACGTGCTAGGTTGTGGCCCCGTCTCAAGTTGGTCACCTGCAGTATCCCCAAATTGTCTTCATTCTGTTCCAACGTGAATACCCTTACGATGGTGCCTTTTACAGATGCAGTGGCTATTCTCGAACTGTCTCGAGAAACGGAGATCTTGGCTATGGCCGAGTTGTGCGCCTTAAAAATCAATCGTGGTCTGAGCTTGATGGTGTCGTAGACAAGAATCCAACCATCACAGTCTTTCTTCAAGTCCTCAAGGGTTATTCCATAGCCCAACTTCTTTGCTATCGAGCTTTCAGACTCACTCTTGTGTATAAATGCTATGATGGAGTCCAACGAATAGTTGGCTACAGTAGAGTCACTGGGCTTGAGTAATGGTGTAGAAGGCTGTGAATTGGGTCGACTGGTTCCGCCAGAGTTTCCCTGGCCTGTACTGCTCTCTCCGCTGAAAATATCGGTCTGGTCATTAATTGCCGAAATAGGCAAGAATAGCAAGCCTTGGTCGTCCGAACTGAGCTCTCCAACCAACTCACCGGAACCGGAATTGGCCACAGAATCACCCAGGATGCTGAGATCTTCAATATAACTGTTAATTTCCAACACTTTGATCAATCGGACACAGCTTAGGTCGTAGACATATATCTGGCCAATTTCAAGAAATACCAAGAGCCGTTTGCGATTAAGCCTGACATTGACTATGTTTGATGGAAAGGTGAGCTCGCAGATCTTAAGATTCTGCTTGAGGTTGTATATCTTGAGTAGTCGGTTGCCCAACTTGCTTTGGGATTGAGGAACAATTATGGTCAAAGATGTGGAGAAAAGAAGTTTCAAAAACACCGTGGGTGTTCGTAACCGCTCAGGAATAGCTGGTGACGTCCGGCGAATGTTTTTCAGTTCATTGGCAGCTTCTTCTTCTACTAGGGCTGCCTGGTGACCTTTCCCGAGTCCACTGTCTGCGACATGCCTTTGGTTTTGCGACGTGTAGAACTCTCCAAACGGCTCGCAATTGAAGATCTTATGATACTCAGACGTGGAGATAGATATACACAGACAGTCTTGGTTGAGTGTAAGGTCATTGATCGCCACCATGATTGCCTTTATCATGCCACTCTGGGTGCATTCTAAACGTCACTTTTATTGATAGCGGGTCGTGCGGAACCCGTTCCTATATAGGCAGATATAACTACATACTAGCCCTGATGGACCGGTGGCTGTAGTACGGATGCTGAGAGCACGGTGGCAGGCAAAGTCTCGAGATTACTCGTCAACTTCTTCTAAAGTGACCTTCCTTCTAGTAATGTTGCCGGAAGCACTGGAGCTGGCGCCGGTGGAACTGGCAGAGTTTTCAGACGAAGCTTCAGGTTGGGCCACGGTCTTCTTGGACTTCTTGCTCTTCTTAGGCTCTTCCCATCCGTAGAGTGGTTGGAAACTTTCTATAACACCACAGTCTTCAAACAAGTTAGGGAACAACCAGAATGGCTTGGGGAACACCACCAACGATATCAAGTAGATAATCAATCTGACAATGGCAATTAAGAAGAATAAACCAATGAGTCCCAAGAGTCCCATCGATATATACCACACTCCAGTTCTCATAAACACCGGCCACAATGGGAACAATATAACGGCAAATATACCAATCAACGTCAATACACTGTATAGGACAATGTATGGGTTGGGTTTTGTGTAGAGCCACCCAAAGTACGAATTGGACAGCAAATCGGCTTTGTCGGTTCTCTTGAATGTAGGTTTGGTTCTGTTGGGCTTCCAGTCTCTGATCTGCTTGACTTCGGCGTAGTGTAATTTTTCCAATGGCAATACCATTTGGTTCTGGATCAACATCACAAACACTTTTTGAGCTTCGAGCTCATTTTCAATCAATGGTAATCCGTTCTTTGGATTCTGTTGTTTGCTTTTGTAGTCATCACTCAAAAGGGCTCTCGTCAACCGCTTGTATCTAAAGAAATCAATGTCATCCTTATTGTTTAAAAGCCCCGTCCGCTCCTTCAAAATCTTGTTATCTTTCAAGTAGTTTCCCACACTGATTGCCACGGGAGATTTCTGCTGACTTACTGGCACTTGTACGCCTGGGCCGCCTCCTGCGGGTGCTCTTTCCATCTTGTGTGAAGAGTGCCAGCTTGATTGAAAATTGTTGATTGGAAAAAGTCGCCGTGGCCTTTGGGCACGTGACTCTTCTCCGGTGCCACTTTTCCACCTTCTTCTACCGCAACCCACGCCAGGCCTGCCGGGCTAGCTACCGGCCTGGCCACTGTCGGGCCCACGCACATGCGCTGCCATGCCCAGCTCACCGACCCCAGCCATCTGTCGCCAACAGGCACTCTGCCCGATTGCTCCGCTTGCAGACCCACCGACCTGCATATAACCAGATTCTCTTCGGTATAACCATCTACACTCCAATAGTCAATACGTGTATACTAGAACTTCTATACAACACGTAAAGTGATTAAACAACTTTCATGTAAGGCAAAAAAACAAAAAAAAAGTCTATATGACAAACGAATTGCCGGTCATGGAACGTCAAACTCATAGATTCTAACTACTCCAATCAGGATATATCCAGTCACTATAAATCCCACCATAAAAACATGAAAAGTATATGCAATTGAACTAATGTACAAACCAAGTAACCGATAATTTGACTTGGCGATGAAGGAATTAAATGCTAAAACCAAAGCAGATTATAATTCGGACGAATCCAAAAAGAAATAGTTACCCGAAGATTTCTGTTCTCTATCCATTTGAGAATCCAACTTGTTAATTCTAGGTCTGAAAGAGTTAGGATCTCTTCTAAAAGTAACGTTCAAGTTCTTCAAGAATCTATTACAACCAGTCAATAAGGATTCCGGTGACTTGGCCAAGGCATCCTTCGAAGGAATACCTTCAAATACAATGACACGGTCAGCCAAATAAGTAGCCATGATGAAATCGTGCTCAACAATAAAAGCGGTCTTTTTGGCATGAAGGATAAATCTTCTGATTACCTTGGCACAAATAATACGTTGTTCAGAATCCAAGTAAGCCGAAGGTTCGTCGATCAAATATAAATCAGCAGGAATACCCAAGGCCAAGACAATAGCAACTCTTTGCAATTCACCACCAGATAAGGTTTGCACTTCTTGATCGATGATGTTTTCAATCTTCAATGGCTTGACCACATCGGACTGGAACTGTGGGTGCAAGAAAGAAGCTCTGATTTTCTTGAAGAACAATTGTCTAACAGTACCGGTGAATCTTGGGGCGATCTTTTGTGGTTTCATCGACACATTAAGTCTTGGAATTTCAAGGTTGTTATCTGGAGCAAGAGCACCAGCCAACATCTTACAGAAGGTGGTCTTACCAGTACCGTTTTCACCCATCATCACCAAGATTTCCGAGTTGGTGAATTCACCAGTTTCGATCTTCAAGTGGAAATCCCCTTGGGTCTTTTCCATAGTGGGGTATTTCAACGAGTTGGTCTTGTCAAGCAAGAAATCCTCGGCAGCATCAGCCAATCTGAATTGTAACGATTCAGTTCTAAATCTCATGTTCTCGGTAGGAATGTGACCGTCCAAGAAAATATTAATACCTTCTCTTACAGAAGATGGCAAAGTAACCACACCATACACCGATGGTGCACCGTACAAAATACACACGTAATCCGACAAGTAATCCAAGACCGACAAATCATGCTCAACACAAATGGTGTAAGTTTCAGCGTCTGACAAGGATCTAATGATTTCAGCAGCTCTCAATCTTTGCTTGACATCCAAGTACGAGGAAGGTTCGTCAAACATGTAAACGTTAGCAGCTTGTACACAGGTCATGGCAAGGGCAAATCTTTGTAATTCACCACCAGATAAGTTGGCAACATCTCTGTCCATCACATGGTTCAATTCCAATACTCTCATGATGTAGTCCCATTGTTCAGGTCTTTCGTTCTTGGCCTTCAAAATGGCCCCGACAGTTTTGACTGGAGATTTGGCTAAAGCTCTTGGAATATTATCCACATACTGCGGCTTGATAATTGCCTTAATATCATCTTCCAAAACCTTGGTGAAGAAATTTTGTAATTCAGAACCTCTGAAATGTTTCAAGATATCTTCCCAGTCTGGAGGGTTATCATACTTACCCAAGTTAGGCTTTTGCTTACCGGCCAAAATCTTCAAAGCAGTGGATTTACCAATACCGTTGGTACCAACCAAACCTAAAACTTGACCAGGTCTAGGAGTAGGTAATCTATGAAGCTTGAAAGAGTTGGCAGAATATCTGTGGGTGGTTTCAGCTTCTAAATTGGTTGGCAAATTGATAATGTTGATGGCATCAAAAGGACATTTCTTAACACAAATACCACATCCAATACATAATGTTTCCGAAATGAAAGCAATCTTTGAAGTTGGTGTCACTTCAATACACAATTTTCCAGTCTTCACCACAGGACATCCTCTACGACATTCCTGTCTACACTTTTTGGGTTTGCACTTATCCGTGGAGATAATGGCAATTCTAGTATTCTTCGAACTCATTTCAGTTAGTTTAGCTAGATACTCTTCAGTGTTTGACTTTACGGTTTTTTTACTAATACATTTGGCATCTAAATTTTTTTTTCACGTCTGTCTTTTTTGTGTAATTTTCATCTGGCCAATTTGTTAGTGCGGATGTTTACGCTCTGGGCTGTTTCGCGGCGTACTTTGGGGTCCATGACTAATGGTGCGCTGTGATTGGCCGGCGGCCGGCGACCCTTGGTCCGCCCAGACTCGCCCGGGTCCCGTACTGTGCTGCCAGGTAATACCTCTCCCGAAGTGCCAGTTCCGCCATTGACAGTGGGCGGCGCTCGTCTTCGCTACACACCAGTCTAACCGAAGCCATTATCAAACTCAAATTGTGCGTGTGCCAACCGGTAGTGTGCCTACCGCGCGTCCTGATTGGCTCCTTCGCTCCCGCCCTGGCGGCCCCCAAAATAAACATCCACCACTTTATTGTACTTTCTCTTTATCAAGGACCCACAACAGTTGGTTTTACGAGGACAAATGCGTTAATCAATCAAGCTGATTAGCTCAGAACACTCCAAAGTGCTGTTTCTAGCTTTTTTTTTCGAAGCAGGAGCTTGCAATAGCCGTATTCGATAGGCGTCTACTGGTAACCATGCTTTTTAGGCACAACTTAGGTACTGGACAGAACAACTGGATGATGCAGGCGTGGCTCATATGTAGACAAGATGATTTCTGCAATAAAGCTGTGTTGCGGCTGACACGTTATAGATTCTAGGCCGGAAGCCGTTAAGATCACTGCCTCATACTAGCTGAGACAACCTAGTATGGGAGTTTATATGTTGTGAACATGGCTAGAACTAGTGACAGTGACTTGCTTGTCAATTGTGGTTCTGCTACGGTAAAGTGCTTGCCGTTTGAAGTCGCTCTGGTGATCTAGTACACTGGATTAGAGTAGCCGGAAGCAGCCATATCCACCTCATTGGACCGCGTTGTTGCGATGCACAACAATAGTTCGGTTTGCTTGTTTGAAACAGAGTTCTATGATGCTTTGCGCACGATAGTGTATCGGTACACATGCCCACTACTACGCCAATCTAAATTCGGCCTTGTTACGTCCATGTGACACTGGTGCAGCCTATGTTGCTGTGATTTTGCAGCCATTGCATACACTGTGGCAGAGATCGTGGTCCCGAGATTGAGTCCGTTTGTATCTCTGCCCTTGCAGCCTTGAGCACTTTGGTGAAAGACACATCGGTCTTGGAGCCTTAGAACCCATTAGTTTCCATGTTGTGTTTGTCTCTGAGACGTCAAGATTTTGCAGCCAAGCGACGTTGCACTAATTTTGGTCTTGGAGATCGCTCAAGTGTCTTCGGCAATACTTGGAGCTCACAACAGGAACCGCCCCTGACACCAGTCACCCTGGTCTGAATGGTTGCAAATTGTATGTACCTACGGGGTACAACGGGCCAATTATTTGAGTTTAGTGGCTGGCCAAACCTGATACCGAATTCTGTCCAAATTTGTTGCGCTTAGCAAAACTAATAATGCTACATGTGCCACCAGGGTGCTCAAAGAACCGGCTAAGGCACAATCTTATCTTTTCAATCTCTTATATATCCAATAAATGGCAAAAACAACCCCCCATCGTATCCAGACGTATTATCCAATTATTCCAGCGTTCTGCGTTTCTTCTCCTTCAATTCGCCTGAGTTGTCGTCGTCGTCGTCGTCGGCGTCCGCAGAAATTCTGGTGATCAAAATTTCCCGTCCCAAAAAATTTTCCTCTTTTGCAAGGACGTGTCGGAAGGTGTTGTTTACATAGCGTCATAAGAGCAGGAATTATATATAAAACAAGTCAACACAATCTAGTGTAACATAGTAACTGTATGATAATTAAAAGATTGATCAAATCTTTAATATCCTGTTGTATACAAGGTGACTTTTACTGAGCCGTTAAAACCGCTAGTTTTGAGAATATTTGTATTATAGGTGATCAAAACCGTTCAAATCAACTGAATTAAACTCGAGATCCAAACCAACATCAATTAACAGTTCCAAGAGTCTTATTTTCCAGCAAATTTACCATGGTGAAGCAATTTGTCCCCGAGGATGCTTCGCTTAATCCTGAGCTCTACGGACTCCGGAGATCACATCGAGAAAGGCGTGGAGCTGCTATAATTGATAGTGAGAGTGATGAAGACGAAGAAATTCCACGTAGAAGGAAGAAGAAAGTTGAAGATTATGACGAGAACGATGACGAAGAAGATGACGAGGACGAAGACGATGACGAGGACGATGACTTTGATATGGGCATCAAAAAACCCAAAAAGGCCATCAAAAAGACTTTCAAAGCACATAAGAAGTCGACGTCTCCTGCTGTGCCTTCTGAATTGAGATTTTCGGCACGTAATGCCAAGCTGGTCAATTACCAAGTTGATTATGACGACGACGATCTACTCGAAAGTGAACCAGACCATGATAACGAAGAGGCTGCACACGATTACTATTACTACCAGCCAGGCACCGAGCCAGCCAACCAAAGAGCTATTGATCTCGTGTTGGACCACAAGCTCAATGAGGATAACATGGAAGTCACCGACGAGCCTAAACTTGACTTTGTATTTAAAATCAAATGGTCGGACGCATCACATCTACACAATACATGGGAATCATGGAATGAATTAAAACTGTTCAAGGGATTTAGAAAGGTCGACAACTACATCAAACAATTTATAATAATGGATCAAGAAATCCGTAACGATTCGCTCACCACCAAGGAAGATATCGAAGCAATGGATATCGAACGTGAAAGAAAAAGAGATGAACAGGAAGAGTTCACCTCGGTGGAAAGAATTGTCGACAGTGAGCGTATTGACGGAGAAGATGGCCTCAGTAAACTTCAGTACTTCTGTAAATGGAAACGACTCTACTATGACGAATGTTCATGGGAAGACGCTGAGCAAATAGCCGAAATTGCCCCTGAACAGGTCGCCAAGTATCAGCAAAGGCTCAAATCGAAAATCTTGCCCAATTTATCGGCCAACTATCCATTGAATTCGAGACCAAGGTTTGAAAAATTGGTCAAACAACCTGTATTTATTAAAAATGGTGAATTAAGAGATTTCCAATTAACTGGATTAAATTGGATGGCATTTTTGTGGTCGAGAAACGAAAACGGAATTCTTGCTGATGAGATGGGTTTGGGTAAAACTGTCCAAACTGTAGCATTTTTATCTTGGTTAATCTATGCCAGAAGACAAAACGGTCCTCATTTGGTGGTGGTGCCATTGTCGACTATTCCCGCATGGCAAGAAACGTTTGAGAAGTGGGCTCCTGATGTTAATTGTATTTACTATCTTGGTAATACAGCATCCAGAAAGAACATAAGAGACTACGAGTGGTACAATTCCAACGGCAAACCAAAATTCAACGTGGCATTGACCACATACGAATATATCTTGAAGGACCGTACTGAGTTGGGCTCGATAAAATGGCAGTTTTTGGCCGTGGATGAAGCCCACAGATTGAAAAATGCCGAGTCCTCGTTGTACGAATCGCTTAAGCTGTTCAAAGTGTCCAACCGTCTCTTGATAACGGGTACTCCTCTTCAGAATAATATCAAGGAATTGGCTGCCTTGTGCAACTTTTTAATGCCAGGCAAGTTTGACATTGAACAAGAAATCGACTTCGAAACCCCTGATGACCAACAAGAAGAATATATCAAAGATTTACAGAGAAAAATCAAACCCTTCATCTTAAGAAGACTCAAGAAAGATGTAGAAAAATCGTTGCCCTCCAAGACCGAGCGTATTTTGCGTGTGGAGTTGTCAGACATGCAAACAGACTACTACAAGAATGTGATTACCAAGAATTACCTGGCTTTGAACGCTGGTAATAAGGGGTCGCAAATCTCGTTGCTAAATGTCATGAGTGAGCTTAAAAAGGCGTCCAACCACCCATACCTATTTGACGGGGCTGAGGACCGTGTGTTGTCCAAAGCAGGTTCTTCTTCGCGTGAGAATGTGCTTCGTGGAATGATTATGCTGTCAGGAAAAATGGTGTTGTTGGAACAGCTCTTGACTCGACTCAAGAAAGAAGGTCACAGAGTATTGATTTTCTCGCAAATGGTGAGGATCTTGGATATTTTGGGTGATTATCTTAGTATCAAAGGCTACAAGTTCCAAAGATTGGATGGTGGTGTACCGTCATCACAAAGAAGAATTTCCATTGACCATTTCAATGCACCAGACTCTAATGACTTTGTATTTTTATTATCTACTCGTGCCGGTGGGTTGGGTATTAACTTGATGACTGCCGATACTGTTATTATATTTGATTCCGATTGGAATCCACAAGCCGATTTACAAGCCATGGCTCGTGCCCACAGAATTGGGCAGAAGAACCATGTTCTGGTCTATCGGTTTGTAAGTAAAGACACTGTTGAAGAACAGATTTTAGAAAGAGCCCGGAAAAAGATGATTTTAGAATACGCCATTATTTCCTTGGGTATTACGGATCCATCATCTAAACAAGCCAAGACTGAACCTTCAGCCAACGAGTTAACCCAAATTCTTAAGTTTGGAGCAGGTAATATGTTCAAAGCTAATGAAAATCAAAGAAAATTGGAAGACTTGAATTTAGATGAAGTTTTAAATCATGCCGAAGACCATGTCACCACCCCTGACTTGGGCGAATCTAATCTTGGGTCCGAGGAATTCTTGAAACAATTCGAAGTCACTGACTATAAGGCCGACATCGAATGGGATGATATTATCCCCGAGGAAGAATTATCCAAATTGAAGGACGAAGAAAAGAAGAAGGCCGATGATGAGTATTTGCAGGAGCAAATCGCCATGTTTTCACGTAGAAAGGCAGCCGTACGTCAATTCGAGCAAGGTGAGGAAGACAGTGGTGATGAAATCGAAGAGGAAGAGGACGACGAATCAGGATCGAAACGTAAGAAGCGCCGTATGAATACTGGCAATCATCAATTATCCGAAAAGGAAGTTAGGGGAATTTACCGGTCGATCTTGAAGATCGGAGATCTTGGAGGAAAGTGGGAATTATTGGTCGAAGAAGGTAGTATCTCAAATAAGAATCCCGTTCTCATCAAGCACGCGTACAATGAAATCATCAGCACTGCTAGAAAGTTGGTCAAGGAAGAGGAAACTCGTCGTGCCAAGGTCTTGGCTGAGTTGGAAAAGAAGGCCTTGGAACTGAAAGATAAGAATTTGGTGGATGCCGACGGAAACAATCCTACTGCGCTCTGGATAGCCAAAAAGAAAGAAAAGAAAGCGGTGTTATTTGAGTATCAGGGTGTCAAGAATATCAATGCTGAATTGGTCATGAGCAGACCTATCGATATGAAGTTATTGGAATCGTTAATGCCCAAGGGAAATCCCACCAAGTTCGAGTTACCCACCCATCCTAAACAAGTCAGTGCCTGGACATGCGAATGGACTCCCAAAGACGATGCCATGTTATTGGTTGGAGTCTACAAGTTTGGTTATGGTTCTTGGGTGCAAATTCGTGATGATCCTGTTTTGGGATTACAGAACAAATTGTACTTGGAAGGAACCAACGTGAAGGCCAGTAAAGAAGAAAAATCCAAAAAGGTGCCTGGATCGGTTCATTTGGGTAGAAGAGTCGATTACTTGTTCAGTCTATTGAACGGACTGGATGAAGGAGTCAGCAGCGCTGGACCTGGAACCGCTGGATCTGCCGTTCCTAAGAAGAAACGGAAACCCAAGACCGATTCTCCAGCTCCAAGTAGCAGTAATGGAAGCAATGGTAAAAATAAGTCTCTGACACCTGACGTCAAGTCAAAAAAGAAGGCCGAAGGTGAAAAGCACGAGAACGATTTAGAGTACGAAAGTATGGACGAAGGACATTGTAAGACTACTTTGAAGCCTGTTTCCAAGTCGTTGATGAAGTTGCATCGTGGAAACAAGGGTATGGAGAAGCATGAATGGGCCAATACCTTGCGCAAGGAATTGGTGCTCATTGGTGACTTTATCGACAAGTACAGTGACGGGAGAAAGGGTCCCGAAAAGAGTAAGGCCAAGAAACATCTTTGGTCGTATGCCAGTCTCTACTGGCCAGCCAAGGTACCGAGTCGCAAGATTTACGATATGTACGATCGAATTAAGGGGAAGGGAGGAAAAGAAGTGAAGAAAGAATATGATGTAAAAAAAGAGTAGGTGATTTAGACACGTTGATAATATATGTTGTATACAATTAGCTCGTAGACGTCCAATAATCTAGACCATGGAGAGGACAGTTGTGAGGCAGAATCTGGGGAATGAAGAACTGGACGAAGTTGGCCGGGTACTTGGTCTGACAGCACAAATATAAACGGGAAGCGAGCGACTTTTTCACCGCCGAACTTTCCAGCACCTGTAAATTCACCGTCCGCAGAGCATCGCTTTAGGTAATCTGATTTTAGGTAATGGTTTTAGGTGATCTGATCCTGCGAGAACTTTGTTCCGGCCCCCCTCCCGGAAGCGGAACGTAGCTGGAAAAAAACTATTACAACGCAGACTGGGGCCGGTGTAACCCTGTAACACAGTCGTACCCAACCCCCCTCCTCACGTTCTCCCCGCCGTATCTTGCTTCCATCTCCCGTCTATCTACACCGGGTGGGTGCGCTTACATCAGCTCTGACATAATCGGCCGGGTAACTCATCGCAAATTGTGATCGCTGCCGCCAATTTTTCAATTCTCACGCCGTTGGAAAAAAACTTTGCAGCGCAATGGAGGAACCAAAAAAAACTGCCATTTGTTTCCCACTCCTCTTTAAAAGTTCTCTTTATTGTGATATTTATCAAAGAAGTCTGTACTGAAAAGCTTTACTTTTTAGTGCTGTAAATATTTACAAGAGTATAATAAAAATCCAAAAAAAAAATCCCACCCCAACCAACCATCCCCTCCCCTGATTCAATCCACGAATCTTTCATTATCCACCACCCTCCTCATCACTTAAACCCCCTTAACTTTTTCTTATTAATTTAATTATCCTTTCATCTTAAAGAATCCGATAATATTAACTACTGTTTCCAACATGTCTGCTGCCGAAACAAACCAAGTCCAAGAATCTTTGGAAAAATTGAACCTCGACTCCCAAGTCGCTACTGACGCTGCTCCTGCTGCTCCTGTTGCTGATGAATCCTCATCTCAAGCTGAATCTTCCGAAGTCGCTGATTCTTCTGAATCCGGTGTTGTCTCTGACACCTCTGCTTCTCTTTACGTTGGTGAATTGAACCCATCGGTCAGTGAAGCTACCTTGTTCGAAATGTTCTCCCCTATCGGTCAAGTTGCTTCTATCCGTATCTGTCGTGATGCTGTTTCCAAAAAATCTTTGGGTTACGCTTACGTCAACTTCCACAAATTAGATGATGGTGAAAAGGCTATTGAAGAATTAAACTATCAACCTATTGAAGGTAGACCATGTAGAATCATGTGGTCTCAAAGAGATCCTTCTTTAAGAAGAAACGGTGATGGCAACATTTACATCAAAAACTTACATCCTGCTATCGACAACAAGGCTTTACACGATACTTTCTCTGCTTTTGGTAAAATTTTATCTTGTAAGGTTGCCACTGATGACATGGGATTGTCCAAATGTTTCGGTTTCGTTCATTATGAAACTGCTGAAGCCGCCAACGCTGCCATTGAAAACGTCAACGGCATGTTGTTGAACGACCGTGAAGTTTATGTTGGTAAGCATATCTCCAAACAAGATCGTGAATCTAAATTTGAAGAAATGAAATCTAACTTCACCAATATTTATATTAAGAACATTCCTTTGGATTACGCTGAGGAAGACTTTCAAAAATTGTTTGTTCCTTACGGTGAAATTACTTCCAGTTACTTGGAAAAGGACACCGAAGGTAACTCCAAGGGTTTTGGATTTGTTAACTTCGAAGACCATGAAGCTGCTCTTAAAGCCGTTGAAGAATTAAACGACAAAGAAATTAACGGTCAAAAGATCTACGTTGGTAGAGCTCAAAAGAAGAGAGAAAGATTAGAAGAATTAAAGAAGAAATACGAATCTGCCAGATTAGAAAAGATCAGTAAATACCAAGGTGTTAACTTGTTTATTAAATACTTAGACGATTCTATTGACTCTGAAAAATTAGAAGAAGAATTCAAACCATTTGGTTCCATCACCTCGGCCAGAGTTATGGTTGATGAAAATGGAAAATCCAAGGGTTTTGGATTTGTTTGTTTCTCTGCTCCAGAAGAAGCTACCAAGGCTATTACTGAAATGAACCAACGTATGGTTTTAGGTAGACCATTATATGTTGCTTTAGCTCAACGTAAAGATGTTAGACGTTCTCAAATTCAAGCTAGAAACCAAATGAGAATGCAAAACGCTGCTGCTACCACCGGAATGCCAGGTCAATTCATTCCACCAATCTTTTACGGACAACAAGGATTTTTCCCACCAAACGGAAGATCTAACGGTCCATTCCCAGGTGCTCCAAATCCTCAAATGATTATGAGAAGAGGTCAACCATTTGCTGGCGGTCCAGAACAATGGCCAAGACCTGCTGGTCCAAACGGTCAACCATTACCAGTTTATGGTATTCCACCACAAGGTTACCCAGACTTTCAACAACAACAACAAGGTCAAAACTTGAGACAACCAAGAGGTGGATACTATCCAAACGCCCGTCAACCAAACGGTGGTAAGGGCCGTCCACAAAAGGACTTGGCTGCCATCATTGCCAATGCTCCTGAGGAACATCAAAAGAAAATCTTGGGTGAAGAATTATACCCAATGATTGTTGCTACTGGTAAGGCTCAAGAGCCAGAAGCCGCTGGTAAAATCACCGGAATGATGTTGGGCTTAGATAACCGTGAAATCTTGGCTTTATTAGAAGATGATGAATTATTCAACACTCAATTTGAAGCTGCTTTGGCTGCTTTTGAAGAGTACAAGAAATCTGAAGGTGAAGCACAAGCTTAAAAAAAGAACCTTTTGTTTTTTTTTTAAATGTCACACAACATTGTAATAGTGTGTAACAAGTCTTGAACTGGCAATGTTTTGAGATTGTATTCTATAACATATTAATGTAAAATTTGGGTTAATGGATTTATTAGATACAAAAAATGAAAAAAATGTGAAAAGAGAAAATTCGTAGAAATTCTATCTAGAATATTTGTAAGCTTGCGTGGGTCTATCTTGTATAATTTTTGACTGATGGGTGTTAGTCAATAGGCTGACATGCACCATTTACTACAGGCTAATATAGGCTAATTTGTAAATCCATCTGGTACGATTTGCAGTCTCGAAAGTTTACGAGATGTTGCAGTGCAAGCGAACCGGGTTGCGAGCACGTGTGCCGACGGAGTACCGGTTTGGGTGCAAAATGCCTTGCTGATTACACGAAGAGCAATGCTGTAATGCGTGGCGGAGAACACTTGCGGAGACAAGCAGAAGCACACAATGTGTCTGGTACCCGAAGCGACCGACCACAGCTGGTGTGGTGCCACTATCAGAAAGGCTCTATGTAGCGACCTAGGCGGTCGGAAGTCGAGTGTTCACGTGACGGCTCGGAAAGGCTTCCAGCAACCTACGTACCCAAACTCGTCTAGCTGGATGTTGCAGCAAACGCCGTGAGTGCGCAACGGAAAGCCGATCCTGCCACTTCGCAAACCTTATATTGACAAAGTGGCGTGTTTACTGTCATTCCACACGCAGGCCCCCTCAGCTAACCAGTCTAGCTACTCCAACTACCCTGGTGCTCAACTACTGACGTGCCCATCCCCAAACAACCGGCAACTACCGGTTGCCCTCCGTATAGGGGCCATTTCCAGTGCCCTGCCCAGCAAGCATCAGCGTGCCGCGATTGCTATGCTGTGTTACGTAAGCCCGCGACCTAATCAACGATCATTTGCTTTGGCACCACTACTTAAGTCAGGCAAGGGCCATACCGTTACCAGAGTTGCCAAGAAGCTAATGACTTTAGATTTCTTTGCATATCCTTCGGATGAAGCCACTGTGAATCCCGAGGCGCCGATGTCCGGACGGGTGCTCAATGTCATGACGCTGTTGCCCACCCTGATCTATAAATCTCAAGATGGACACTGGGACGTGGAGCCAGTCAGAGGAAACCTGGCATTGTACCTGTCCCATTTTTTCCTAGACCAGCACACCAATTGGGAAACACACTTGATAGCATGGACTGGTGAACTTATCAACAAAGGCAGTGCTAATGCCGGCAGCTACGAGAACATTCAGGATGATCCGCTCTACTTGGACAGTCAAGACAAACACGAATTAGAACAGAAAATACACACCGCAAACAGAAGTGAACTGGTCCATCCAGTATGGTTACTTCGTAGAGATCAGCAGCGCTGGAGACGGTATGCAGAAAACTGCTTGTGGCCCGTCTTCCACTACATCCAGGGCCAACCTTCCAATGGCAAGGCAGAAACCGATGCGTGGCACGATTACGTCAAGTTCAACGAGGCGTACTTGCAAAAGATCAAGACCATATACCGTCCTGGAGACATTATCTGGATCCACGACTACTACTTGTTGTTGTTGCCGCAATTGCTACGGATGGAGTTCCCCGATGCTTACATTGGGTTGTACATGCATGCACCATTTCCATCCTCCGAGTACTTTAGGTGCTTGAGTAAACGTACTCAGTTGTTAGACGGGATGTTGGGTGCTGATAACATTGCGTTCCAATCGGAGTCTTTCCAAAGACACTTTTTGTCGTGCTGTTCTCGGGTGTTGGGCTACGAAGTCACCAACTCCAAGGTATTGGCGTACGGATCATCTATTTTTGTCGAAACGTTGCCCATTGGCATTGACACCAAGAAGACCGAACACGATGCATTTAATGAGGAAATCGACCAGAAAGTCAATGCCCTAAGAGAAATTTACCACGACAAGAAGATTATTGTGGGTAGAGATAGGCTCGACACCGTCAGGGGCGTGGTTCAAAAACTCCAGGCGTTCGAGATGTTCTTGCAGATGTACCCGGAATGGCGAGACAAAGTGGTGCTTATCCAGGTATCCAGTCCTGGCTACGAAACTACAGCCAGTAAGAAGATTGAAAAGAAGGTCAGCGAGTTGGTCAACCATATCAATAGCGAGTACGGTGACTTGAACTCGACGCCCGTGCTACACTACCAGCGCCGTATAGCTAAAGAAGAGTACTTGGCGCTCCTTCGGGTGGCTGATTTGGCGTTGATTACCTCGGTCAGAGATGGCATGAACACCACCTCATTGGAGTTTGTTATCAGCCAGAAGCAGAACCACTCACCTCTAGTACTCAGTGAGTTTACTGGGACCGCCTCAGTGCTCAGTGAAGCCATCTTGGTCAATCCTTGGGACTCGGTGGGCATTTCCAAGACCATTAATGACACGCTCTTGATGTCTGGCGCAGCCAAACGAGACTTGGAACAAAGACTTTATCAGCAAGTAACTTCCAACACCATCCAAAAATGGACTTCGGACTTCTTAAGTCACCTTATCAATCATGTAAACAAGAGCCATCAGACGCACCATACGCCTGCGCTCAACCGTCCATTGGTATTGAACAACTACAAAAACTCCCAGAGAAGATTGTTCTTGTTTGATTACGACGGCACGTTAACGCCTATAGTTCGAGACCCGGCTGCGGCCATTCCCTCGTCGCGATTGAATGCCATTCTCGACACCTTGAGTGCCGATCCTAAGAACCAAATCTGGGTCATTTCGGGCAGAGACCAGCAGTTTTTGGGTAAGTGGCTTGGAGACAAGAGTGTAGGTTTGTCGGCAGAACATGGATGCTTCATGAGAGATATCGGCAGCAAGACGTGGGTCAATTTGGCCGAGTCCTTCGACATGTCCTGGCAAGAAAAGGTCAAAGAGGTGTTCAAGGCATACACCGAAAAGACTCCAGGATCCAACATTGAGATCAAAAAAGTGGCCATCACCTGGCACTACCGTCGGTCTGATCCAGAGTTGGGTCAGTACCAAGCGGAAAAGTGTATTCAGGAGTTGAAGGCAGGATTAGGCAAGTTGTACGATGTCGAAGTCATGTCAGGAAAGGCCAACATCGAAGTCAGACCCAAGTTTGTCAACAAGGGAGAAATTGTCAAGCGACTTGTGTTGAACCCCCATGGTGCTCGTCAGGATACTTCTCCCATACAAAAGCTCAGAGAAGATGTACCGGTGCACCAGTTGCCTGACTTTATATTGTGTTTGGGAGACGATTTGACCGACGAAGATATGTTTAGATCTTTAAAGGAAATCGATTCGGACTGGCAGCTGAAGCAATTGCCCAAAAACCAGTATGGAAGTTACGGGATGTATCCGGTTGCTGTGGGGCCTGCTTCTAAGCAAACGTTGGCCACATCGCACTTGAACGAACCTTCTCAAGTGTTGGAAACGTTGGGGCTTTTGGCAGGACAGGTTTCGTTGTTTGAAAGTGCCGGTTCGGTGGACTTGGACGACAGGGGCCATGTCACCAACAGTGAATCTTCAGAGAAAGCCAAGTCGGCCATCAGAGTTGCGGCCAGTTTAAAGCGAGGTAACTAATCTACAAATAGACTGTAATAGAAATTGAAAGTATTATTGTACAAGGAATGCACGAGGCTTATCGGGATGCTAAGATGAGACACAATGGATGAACCAAAAGCTTTATTGTAGACAAGTAAGCTCCGAATAGTTGAAATCATCTAGGAATAGAACAGGACATCGGAATATCTTTTACAAGTTATTATTCTTCCTCCATAGCCGAGTTAGAAGGATGATTTGAATATAATACATAAAATTCTTGCCAAATTAGAAAAATTGTTGAGTATTGCTGGAAACCACGAGAGCGTTGATTTCAATCGGAATTGTCACCTATTAAATTAAAATACCGAGTTATTAACTGGCTTGATCAGACAATGTTGACAAGTATCAGGTTAACTGGTCCTACGTTAATAGTTAGATAATTAAAAAGTAGGATAATTAAGCCACCTTCTAACATTACAGTAATAGAGTTTCGATAGATCCAAGCATCCTATTACAAATGCATATGAACATACCCCTTCTACAAGCTAGCCTTTTCTCGCTTTTGCCCCGCCATTTAAAGTCAGTTTCGTCCCTCGGCACGGTCTCATCGCTGCGAAATTTCTCGGTCTTAAAGAAACCAAGGGTGCCATTGGCCAAATCCACCTGGAAATGCTGTGTGATTCATCAGAATTCGTATAATTAAGCTCAACACTAGAAATTGGTCTTTTTTCTATGCAGATAGCTCAACATTTGACTCAACAATCTATTAAAGTCCGATTCAATCTGTGGCATCTTGGAACCTCGGTCCGCACCTAAAATCTATTTAAATAGTTGATTCCTCGGCATAACTGACAGGTAACGATTGTTGAGGTACAATGAGTGGGTTAATTAAGTGGGGCTTCCGGGCCAACGTCAAGATACATCAGGGAAAAACTATAGAATTGAACGTCAAAGATTCCGAGAACCAGGTTGTCAAGGTCAGTGACGTGGTTCAGAGTATTGGATTACCGTCGAAACTATGGTTGAACCCGCTTTTATTTAACGGTACATTACAAACCTTGTACTACACCACTCACAAATCGGATCTCGAAGTTTACTATGGACGTGAATTGTTCAAGTATGCCAATGGTGGTACGTGCTCTTTAGACTGGGTTATTCCATCTGAACCAAAAGCCACATTCGATGAGCTTTACAAAAAAAATTTGCCAGAAGGTAACCCTAGATTACATCCCAAGACAAGATTTTTGAGTCAGGAAGAGTTGAATAAAAAAGAGTCCGATCTTAAAGATGCGGTAACTCCGATATTGGTGATCTGTCACGGTTTGGCCGGAGGAAGTCATGAAGCACTTATTCGATACTTGGCTCACTCTGTCAGCTCAGATTGGGACACCGTGGTATTGAACAATCGTGGTTGCAGTAGAACCAAGGTCACGTCGCCTCACTTGTTCCACGCAGCATCAGTAGAAGATATCAGAGAAGTGTTGGTGGACTTGCATTCCAAGTACTCCCACCGTCCTATATACATTGTCGGATTTTCATTTGGGGCAGTAATTCTTGCCAACTATTTGGGTGCGAAATATGATGATCACCTTGTCAAGGCCGCTTGTGTTATTGCGTGTCCATGGGATTTGGTTGACAGTGCGTACCATATTAATAATTCTTACTCGGGTCATTACTTATTCAACCCAGGCTTGGCCTCGTTCCTTAATAACTTGGTCAAGAGTAATTTTGCCAGTCTTAGTGAGCACGAAACCGATATATTTACCGAAGAAAACCTAAAGGCCGGTAAGTTGCAAAGGAGTACATGGGAATTTGACCAAGTTTTCACCTGCAAATCCGCGGGCTACGAAACTTCGTTTGAGTACTATCGTGAGAGCTCGCCTGCACGGGGTCTTCCAAACATCAAGGTTCCTACTTTGTGCCTCAACTCAACCGATGATCCTTTGATTAGTGTCAGACTTCCGATATTGGAAGCCAAGGCCAACCCTTACGTAACCATGATTGAAACCGACCTTGGCGGACACTTGGCTTGGGTGCAAAAAGGAGGTAAGTTTTGGGGTGCTCATGTCGTACACGAGTTTTTTGAGAAGTTCGAGTCAACCTATCATTAATGGACAGACTCAGGTATTGCAATAATTAGAATTACATGGAGAATCAGCAAAATAGGCTCTAAATCACAATCATCATATTTCTAGAGATATCACGCTTAATATTAAATAATAGATTAAAATAAACATGGCAAACATTGAAACTGTAGAGTAAACATATTCCAGCATAAACTATTTTGGTACATAGGTAAACATAAGCCCAAAACATGTGATTATAAATATAAGAGATAATTTTAGGATGATACAGGATAAAGTTTTTTAGGGTGCGCGGGATTGCCAGCAGCCTCACTTCCTATCACCGGCCCATTTTTCCCACCTTTCCGTGCATTTTAATCTCCTTACGGTGTATTTTTTCCACAATATTTGACTAGCTATCAGCAGTCTGTAGCTCGCACGTCTTATAGAAAACCCTTTTCATGCCAGTTGCTCTCCCATCGAATGATCCCTCTGGAGTGACGCTCTAACTCCGTCCACGTCGTACTCATGCGAGGTTTTTCCGGACCCGAACCGGGCACTGTGCCCTGTTCCTCCCGCCTTGCGCCTTGTACCCGCCCCTGTTACCTGCTCGACTCACAACAAAATTTCTCACGTCACTTGAGTTTATCATGGTCTTCGATTGCTTCCGGTAGTGACACGTTCTGGAGGAGGTGACGAGGCTTTACAACATATCAATCCAACAATCAGTTCTTCTTCATACTCACTTCTTTTCCCTAGATCCATTTCACTATTACACCGGGATCCTCCTCCTCCAATTCCACCTTTCCTCGTTCCTGATCTATCCCTGCACAGCCGTGGTAGAACTGAAACTACAGCATCGGAGAATTGGCAAAAAAATTCTCGTCTCCCAGGCTTGGATTTTATTCACCATTGCTAGTTTGGCTTTTGGCTAACCAGATATTTCGCTGTTCTGATAGCTATACTTCTACCGGCAGGTCCAACCTAAAACATCCCAAAAACATCCCTTCCCATACCACCGTCAACCGCGTGTTTCCCTCGCACGTGACCCCCGTTTGCACCCATAATGTTCAAAAACCATAACGTCAACCTTGCCCTATTTGATATCAAGATCAAGTCCCCTCACAGGGACCTTTTGTTGCTTAAGGGCAATGAGTTTGAATTGGACTCCGTTCCGCTCGAAGGAAGTGTCAAAATATCCATTCCCACAGACATGCATGTCAAAAAAATACGGCTTAACCTCGTTGGTGAATACAACGTTGAATACTTTACTAAGCTGGCTGACGGCTTCCCAGATCTGGTTTTTGATAGACTCTGCGTTTTGAAAGTCGAGTGGAACAATCTTTTAACTTCTCCTGAAGGTTCAGTTGTGTACGGCTGCTATGCTGACACGTTTATGAACTACTATAAGCTGGAACACATCAAGAAGCAAAAATCAAGTAACAACTCGGACACGCACTTAGATGAAGCAGGCAATTCTCCAAGTCCTGGTCCGTCTTCTTCTGGAAGTAGACCACCTTTGCTCCATGCAAGTTCTCTGCCTCATATTACTAAAAACCAACCAGCTCCCAAAATTTTAATTCCTCAAAGTGGTGTTGATGGTACCCCGTTTGAAAATGTCCAAACATCCTCTCACCACTCATTTTTATTGCCTAAGGGTAATTATAACCTTCCTTTTAAAGTATATTTGCCAGCAAACATCTCAGAAACCCTTGAAGGGATCCCTACTGCTAGCTTACTATACAAAATGCTGTGTTCTATTGAAAGAGGTAGATTTGAAAAGCCGATTTCTACTTCGAAGCTCATAAGAATTGTCCGAACCTTGCATCCTCAGAATTTAAACCTTATTGATAGTATTGACATCAATAATACTTGGCCCGGTAAAGTTCAATATAGTGTCAATATTCCCAAAAAGGGCGTTGCCATTGGTTCTACCATTCCTATCAATATCCTTATTGTTCCTATAGCCAAGGGTTTATCTTTGAAAGGAATCTCTGGATCAATTGTCCAGCATTATCATGTTGCGCATTCAGAAGGCAAATCACCAGAGTGGGAATTGGTGCTTGCGAAACAGCAAATGCCAATTCCTGATCCTGAATCTTTGTCTTTGGACAAGTGGGTAATTAAAACTCACCTTGAAGTACCTGACAACTTGAAAAATATCAACCAAACCTGTGATCTTAAAAATCACATTGTTCAGGTCAAGCATAGAGTTAGATTATCAATCCAATTGAAAAACCTGGTGGGCCACGTCAGTGAGCTTCGGGCCAACTTACCAGTATATGTATATGTAAGTGCTAACACTGGCCATGTCATTGGAAAGCATTATTCTTTGGATTCGAAGGGCCATTTTCAGGAGGATAAATCCAAGGAAGATTTTTATTTCAAAAAGGATAAAGAAAGACACAATTCTAGTACGACTTCCATCAAGAGTTTAAGTGGCACCACCACCAGGAACGGAACTGATTCCGATGAAGATCTGAACGATTTGGATAGACAGGACGATGCGCCTCCCATGTACCAACAGCATGTGTTTGATAAAATCTATGATCTCAACAACCCTCAAAGCCCCATGGAACAACTTCGAGTTCAAAGTAACGACAATTCGCCCATCAATAGTGTTCCAGGGTCTATGGTGAGATTGGATAGTTATTTCGATATACCCAGATCTTCGTCCCATGATTTGCTAGCAAACCGAACCAGCAACATCACTTCCTTGCTCAGTTCCAAACTTTCGCCCAATTTAGATACTGAACGAGGCAAGTTACCAGCACTTAAAAGCCCTAGTCTTGATGTCTTGATGAAAGTTCCATCGTACAACGACGCATTAAGTGATGATGAAGATGCCAACGGTTCAAATGAGCCGGCACCAATCTACGAGAATGGTTCACCTTCTTTAATATTGTCCAAATCGTTATCTTCAGTGGAAATGAATAAAAAGAGACCGACTATGAAGAAGGCCTATTCAAACACTCATTTATTTGGCCGTAGCAGTGCCATATCCGCAGATAACTCTGCTGAATCTCTTGCGGGACTAAATCAAACAGTTTCTGGAGAAGCGACTACCGCACACAAACACATTGGTTTTAAACTAAAGCTCAAGAAAAAGTAGACTAAATAGAATAATACATTATACCTGACCACTATTGTTACCTCTACGTATGCATTAGCTTCTGTATAGTACTTGCACACCGTTATTTTGCACCCAAAAGATAGTCACGTGTTTGAGTATGTACATCGCGTATTACCAGACGTGTCATGGAACAGTGTAGTGGAGTTTACCAGCAGACTGAAGATGTATGAACCTAACTCTGTAAGCGATCCGTTTGAGCTGTACAGGCTTCAGAGTCAAGCAAACTTGAGAAGAATGAAGCAAGAAAGGAAGCATAACGTACGGCAAGACACGGTTGTTTTAAACGACCCGTCTGGCATTAGCATAGATGGAGCAAACGTAAAAGAGCCTACCAAAGGCTCAAAAGCAATACATGACAACTCAAAACGAATACCCCTTCTGGTTATATCGGAAAACATAAAAAATATGGGTCCATTGGGGCCAAAATATGACCGGGTCTGCAAACCTCCGAAGGATGCAAAAGCGAACGAAAGAACAACAAACAAGATGAAAAACATGATTATGAAGTATCATAGACTGCATGCAGTTCAAGCTTCACAGAATTCATCCTCGGTTCCAATATCTCAGGTCATGGCCAGCGTAGATGACAATAAGTTCACCAAGGCCCAGCGTAAGGGCCTCAATCATAAGTTCCATGAAATCACGCTGAATATCCTCAGTATTCTTCCCAAATCAGGAAATGAAGCGACTGATATTACTTCCCAGCATGTAAGATCCTTCATCAACTGGTTCAAAATAAATCGATACGAATACATCATGGTTAAGCCTAATTTATTCCAGTTGAAACAGCTAGTAGCGGACTACTTAAGTAGTGAAAAGGATCAAATTGATGTTTCTGAAGTAGGCGCAACTCATTTGGTAATCGAAACTAATAATTTGAGTCAATTTTTAGTATCTGCAAAGGTTCAAAGCATTAATAAAAAGAACATCCAGGTAGTGCTCTTGTCACAAACAGACGTTAGATTTCAGATTCTCAAGAATGATTTACTTGTACTTCCTCAGCAAGCAGCCTCGAGTCATCAAGTTCTAGGACGTGAAGTTGCTGTGTTCGATAAGTGGAAAGTACTCAAAGAAAAGCCTCTAGATGTGGCTTTCTTTTGACAAAGGGTGTGTAATATAAGCACTAGGATGCTTTAACAATAAATAAGTATCAGAAAATAGAGGATATTCACTACAAAGGTACCTGTACCTGCTTAATATTTCTAACATTATCTCAATATCATATTTAAATTTGCTGAATCTGTCTTGCGCCTAGCAATTCTTCATGTTTTACTAGCAATGAAAAAACACTTGAAATTGAATCTTTGTCTGATAAATTCATGCGTATTTCAAATGTTGATTCAGGAATTAGCAAAGAAACGGAAATCGTTCTAACGTAAATCCATATGCATCCTGCCTACGGATATCTTGCGAATTTATCAAGTGAGCGCTTCCTTCACCTGTTGACCAAGACGAAATTGTACTTAGATTTAGACTAAAATTGGAATACTACGTCAGAGAACGAGAATTAAAGCTTCTCATATATGAGAATGGAATTGCGGTTTTACTGACCAACTGCTTAGGCTAATCTAGGTTAGTATCGATTACTCTTGTTAGGTTTTATTTACTTAGATTATATTTGGAATTAATAACCATTAGTAGTACATTATTAATAATTTTATTAAACATTACGCCTTTGATAAGAATTTTATATTGATAAGAAGTCGAAGAAAAAAAAGCTATCCTACTAACTAAGACATATTAGTGTTTTTGAATATCAGTTTCACTGGTATACCTTCTGTTAGCAAGACTAATTGTCCGGTCTTCGATATCAAAGACGGTGAAAACGTTAAAAACGAAAGGTGCTCTAAATGTGGAAGTGCCGTCGCTACTAATGTGGAAAAAGAAGGTTCCCTTTATAAATATTTACAGATGTTACGCAACAAGATCTTGATATCTCAGTCTTCGAATGGAAAAACCAACTTCTGTTCACCTAGGTTACAATCAGGATATGAAATGTAATCCTCTTCCCAAGTTGATCCAGGAAGTGAGCTTTGAATTCCTTTCAATAATTCCTCTGAAATAGTCAAACCACAAATGCTCTTCAATCAATAAGGCCCTCTTCTTTAATAACTGTAATGGCAACGAGTGATACTTTTCGGTTTGGATCGCAGATCCACTTGCAGCAACGGCTAATGCTAATACACGTAAAAATTAGTTAAACATTTTTGATTCATAATGTTATACCTATGTGAGGATACAAGCTAATTATAGAAGTCTTTATTTTTCATTTTCTGGTGATGATAATTACTTGGGAAGCCTATAATTAATTCCGAAGGGTTTGCTCTGTAATTAAATACTAATTCACAAACTCTAGGGAATTCTGATACAATATAAAGGTTGTTCAAATTTCGGTTTACCATCACAAATTTATTTACAACGCTTTTGGCTTGTAATTACGTCTTTAATTTAATGAATGAGGTTTAGGTACATCTACAAATTGTATGACCGATTTCGTACAAGAGTCGAAATGTCACCCTCTACATTCCAATTTGGTAAATTTTTGATTCAAACTACCTGGTTCATGAGTATTAGCTGTCTATACAGATAGTGATAGTGCTAGAATGATACCTTAAATTAAAAATCATTCGTTTCTCATAGAATCTTAGAGGAACCAGGGGTACGTCAGTAGAAATCGTGCATTCCAGAAGTTTACGAACAGAGAAATTTCGATTACGTAGTAACTCACAATTACGACTTTAAGCGAGATTGTTGTCACATCACATGAATAAGTTTGAGTGATGCCAAACAAAAATATAATTTATGTTCTGGGAATACGTGGACGTCCCTCGAGCTGCCATAGAAAGGTTCTAACGAGTCTGCCAATTTTAATTATTGGCGATCGTGAAATCTTTCCACTCTGTGACAGTTGCTGCCAGAACTCTTCCTGAGGGTTTACCATTTACTCAAACAACTCATTTAATTATTCGTCTCGCATTACAACCAAGCAACCTTGAAAACCGGATTGGTCTTGGCGCATTGATTTTCTTTTAATTTCCAGCTTGGGTTCTATTTGACTGTAACATGAGTGTGAGCTTCTTATTAGAACGAGGAAATATTCTGATGCACGAATAGTCCACAATCATTCATTGACAGTGTGTCTAGTCGCACTACTAGAAGAGAGAGCTATGAATTCCAATCACCTGCTTAAAAATAGAGCCCACAATTCAGTTGCTTTCTTAGACTATGGTCCGTATTATCATAAAATCGCCCTACCTAATAGTCTAATCATACATTAGTGTATATGGTATCTTCTGGAATCAGGTTGGAACAGATTTAAGATCGAAATAAGAGATCTTTGAAGCCCTAATATCGGGCAAGAGACTTCTCTAAGTAACTGGAAGTATGGTAACTCGTAAGAGGGAACTGACCATTGTAGGAAAAGAGGATGCATGAATTTTGAAGAACCAACATTCTAGCACTCTGATAGAAAACATCTATCGAATACAAGGGAGCATCCAAAGTTAGGCTAATAACCGTAATTAGAACATCTCAACAAACAAGACAGCTTAGACTTATTAATACACGTGATGATATACTTAATTAAATAACATACCGATTACAGTTATAATACAAAGAGCGTGATTTAGTGTCACCTGAATAGGAAAGTGACCCTGTGATAAGCTTCGAATAGATCCGGGAGCTTCGAAAGTTTGCAGCCAAATAACAACTTGAAGAAATGTGGGCCTGGCCGTGGGGGACTCGGAGTATGAGGTATTTAATTTCGTCTTAGCATTTCAGGGCTTGTCCTAGGAAGTGTATAATAGCCTAGGTAGGCTGCATATTCTAGACGGGAAGTTTTCTAGATTTATGTTTGTTCAGATCTAGTAGATAAAAGTAAGATTGAACGTATTGCCGAGATTTTTGTCGTGTGAGTACGACATATTAGAGGAACTAATACGTGACTTCGAGAGTACAATAAGGAGTAAAGAGATCTACGTATTTAAGCGTCTCCGCTACACGGGATTAGGTAGGCGTGATTTATGATGAGTCGTTGACGTATATATACTGATAGCTTAGCTTTTCAACAAATGGAGGGTTGGCCGAGTGGTCTAAGGCGGTAGACTTAAGATCTACTGGACAGTGTCCG
>JAJMGK010000060.1:0-44395 GCA_030575035.1 Suhomyces vadensis
GCCATTGAATATAAAAGGTATTGCCTAGTCAAGTAATACATCCCTTTCTGCTTCGCCAACCGGTCTCTATTCTCCCCTCTTGCCATCTTCATCGGTCTCGGCTCACGTGTTCCCCACTCGGGAACCCCTCTTCTTTTGCAGGTTATCCCCAGCTTCCGGCTCAAAGTGCACTTTCGAGGAGGGGAATCGGCTCACCTCAATCGATCTTTGCAACTATTTAAGCATATCGAGTTCCTGGGAAGTTTGGGCCCACTAATCAATTGCAGTGATAATAATGAGTGTGAAAGACGAAATCCCTGCCATTTTCCTTGATAAAATATCTCCCCATGGTCTTGAGACCATTCAAAAATGTAAGGATTTTGTAAATGACTGGTGTATCCCAGCCGATAAAATCGCCCACGAGCAGTTATCAAAGGATCCGGCAACCAGATGGCAAGTAACGCCTCAAGTAACTGAAAAATTAAAGGTCAAGGCCCGTGAATTGGGCCTTTGGAACATGTTCTTGTCCAAACATTATGCAGAAGGTGCTGGGTACACCAACTTGGAGTATGGTATCATGGCAGGTTACTTGGGTAGATCGTTCATTGCTCCCGAAGCAACCAACACAAACGCTCCAGATACGGGAAACATGGAGTTGTTTGCCAAGTACGGCACCCAATGGCAAAAGGAAAAGTACCTCAAGCCATTATTGAATGGAGAAATCCGTTCTGCGTTTCTCATGACTGAACGAGGTACTTCTTCGTCCAATGCCTTGAACATTTCCTGCAGTGCCATCAAGAACGAAAGAGGCAACTATGTATTGAATGGCCTCAAGTGGTTTGCTTCGGGAGCTGGTGATCCAAGAACCGCTGTTTGGTTGGTGATGTGCAAGACCGACAATGGCAAGAACATTTACCGCAACCATACCGTTTTGGTTTTGGATGCAAAAAGAGCATTGGCTTCAGGAAAAGCCCGTAACGTCCGTCCTCTCCACGTATTTGGCTATGACGATGCTCCGCACGGTCACTGTGAAATCGAGTTCAATAACTACGAAGTTCTGCCAGACGAAATGAAGCACGTTGAGCTTTCAAGAGTCGGAACGGGATTCGAATTAATCCAGTCCAGATTGGGCCCCGGCAGGATCCACCACTGTATGAGGCTTATTGGAGCTGGGGAATTTGCATTGTTGAGAGTTCAGCACAGAGCCAATTCAAGAAACATTTTTGGCAAGCCTTTGAAGAATTGGGAGTCGTTTATCACGTCGTTTGCTCAGTACAAAATCGACATTCAAAGATGTAGATTGTTGGTGTTGAATGCTGCGCACAAGATCGATATTTCTGATGCCAAACAAGCGCAGGCAGACATTGCCATGGCCAAGATTGAAACCCCCAGAACCATTCTCAAGGTTCTTGACTGGGGAATCCAAATGTTTGGTGCTGAGGGTGTTTCTCAAGACACAGAGCTCGCCATGATGTACGCCCATGCCAGAACATTAAGAATCGCCGACGGACCGGACGAAGCTCATTTGAACCAATTGGGTAGACAAGAGTTGAAGAAAGCGGACCAGGCAGACGAGTTCTTCAAGCGCTACGAAATAAACCAGGCCAAAATTGCCAAGTTGTAGTTCTCTTTAATGTCCGTGATATGACCTCTATACAAATATGAATACACAGAGATACGTTGCGGTTCATTCTATTAGTCTAGTTTATGTTTATTATACTATACAGTGAGTCATAATTCGTCAACTAATACAAATCTGATTTAATAAAGTCGTTAATAAGTCCTTTACTCAACAATTGCTTGCTTTTGATCTTTTGGTTAGAAATAGTACGATTTTGGCGAACTTTTAATTCGCGTTCGGCCTCTTCGAATGAAATTTGTTGTAATTGTTCGAGATGATCGTCTTCTCTGTCGATATCCAATTCACCCATCATTACGACGTTTTCACCTCTGACCATAAATACTCCACGATAAGTTTCTCCAAACCTGTTTGGATTGGTGGACTCTTCATCTTGTGTTAAATAAATTCTTTCTATCGAATCTTGTAATACTAAGTTGGCAAATTGGTCAAAAGTTCTTAATATACCAAATATGTTTCTACCATCTCTTAACAATACAAACGCCTTTCTGTCCACCGAACCAACTATGGCAGCTGCGGTTGTAAAAGTATATGATTCAAGGTAAAGATCTTCAACGTTAGGACCATTTGATTCAGATGGTCCTGTTGAAGCAGCCTGCTGCTGTTGTTGAGGTGAGGACATGCTTTAACGTAGATGGTAGAAGGTATGGACGAGGATTTAAAAGTTTTTATTGTTGGGTTGTGCACGAATCATAGAGCGAGTGGTGCGGTGGAGAGAACAAGTGGAGAAAGAGAGATGGGAAGTACTTTAAAGGAACTGGTTCGTAGGACTGGAACCTTTGCAGATGATATGAAACAGGCAAGGGGAGAGTATACACCGTAGATTACGAGGTGCTGAACTTCTAAAAGAGAAACGGATACAGAATGATGAAGACATTTAGATGTCCCAGACGAAAGCTGTAAAGATACAGCGAAAAACAGTGGGAAGTGAGAAAATTATTAGAGTGCTAGGATGTTTCTTAGCGAGAAATGTTCACAGAAGGAGAGAATGAGCAGAACTACACACAATAAGAAGCTATCGCAGTAAGTAAGCCATCTTTAGAACTCTCGAGCCCCAAGTTCAAATACCCTGGTAGACCACAATCTAGTACAAAGTGTGGTGTAGTGCAACTAGTAAAATGTTCAATAGAGTTAGGTAGACTAGAATTGGCTGGTGAAGTGTCAGGAAATCCTCACCAATTTTCACCAAAGGCTTCGGCGAAGTCTCGCCATAGGTGGAGCGCGCTAAAATCAGCCACCGAGACTTGCAAGCAACTCCTTGTCTATCTTCTTCAGAGCAAGACTCTTTCTTCCATTCCAGTAGCCGGCAATTTTTACCATCATGCTACCTATCTCCTCTATATATCCTGCTTCCCGCTTCTCTCGTACTTCCTCAGTCTTTCCTCATGGTCTCCCTCTCTGGTCTCACTTTTTCCGATGAGTGAAAAATCGCTGCTCATCGCAAATATCTATCCATATCAGCTACACACCATGTCTTTCTTGGGTTATAAAAACACTATAGAAGAAGGTGATTTGGTCCTCGCTTTCATCAGTAGAGGTGCCATCAAACCAATCACCGTCACCAAAGGTGAACAGCTTAACACTCGTTATGGACACTATGAGCACTCCAAAATGATCGGCTTGAAGTATGGTGCCCAAATGGCTGGTGAAAAAGGGTATGGGTTTATTCATTTACTTCACCCAACTCCTGAGCTCTGGACCTTGAGTTTGCCTCACAGAACCCAGATTGTTTACACCCAAGATTCCTCCTACATAATGCAAAGACTAGGCGTAACCAGTGGCTCTAGAATCATAGAAGCTGGAACTGGCTCAGCATCCTTTTCACATTCATTTGCAAGAGCCATTGGCTTGGATGGAAAACTATTTACATATGAGTTTCACGAGCCAAGATATGTAGAAGCCAAGAAAGAAATAGAAAGCCATGGCTTGATTAATACCGTTATAACCCATCGAGATGTTTGCAATGACGGCTTTGAAATCGAACATATTCCTCAACAGTTTGGCTCTTCCATTGATGGTGATGTTGTATTCTTAGATCTACCAGCTCCTTGGACAGCTATTCAGAATTTGCCAAAGGTTATTGCCAAGAATCGTCAGGTTGGTATTTGCTGTTTCTCTCCATGTATCGAACAAGTAGCCAAGACCATTGAAGCTTTGGAGGTTTGCGGTTGGTCCAGTATTGAGATGGTCGAAGTTGCAGGTAAGAGATGGGAAGCTAGAAAGGATATGGTCCGTGATATAAAGGATATTGTTAATAGACTTAAGGATATTCAATCTAGAAAGAACCAAGGCATTGAAAAGAGGAGACATGTGAAGATTGCTGGTGAAAAAAGAGATCGTGAAGATGAAACTGATGCCAAGTTTCAGAATTTAGGTAAAGGATTTAATCCATTTGGTAGAGGTATCAGAATCAAAGAAGGTGACGAGCAATTTCAATGGAGAGAAGTCACCAAGATCGAAACTGAAGTCAAGAGTCATACTTCGTACTTGACGTTTGCATATATGAATCCGAATGTCAGGATAGAAAACAGTAGCATAGATATGACAGTAGAAGAGAGTATATAGTTTAGACTAAAATAAAGAATCATATTTGGTAATGGAGTTGATTCTGATCAGCTTTGTAAATTCTAGCAGAGAATCAGATTAATTCAACCGATCTGGTAATTTTTTTCTGGATTTTGCATCCAAATAATTAATACAATTTCCATGATCCTTTCTGCTGATATTCCATTCGGCCCATACTACAAGTTTTGCTAGTCTTACTAGTATCGCTGTAGTTTTTTCTTGATTCTGAGGTCGCTAGTTTTTAAGTATTGCTAATTAACAATACTATAGTAGAGTTTTACGATTCACCGCCGCTTCCATGATTCACCGCCGCTTCCGTGATTCACCGCTTCCGTGCATCGCCGCTTCCGTGCTTTCGTTTCCGTGCTTCGCCGCTTCTACGAATCACCGGTTCCGTGATTCGGTATTTGGTTATCGTAAGCACCGGTGATTAAAAATTACATGGCCTACTGCTTTGTAAAATTATTAATTATGTTTCCACAGTTTCATTTGCCGGTTCTTCAGTCTCTCATTTCCCGAACTCGGAGTACTAATCAACTCCATTCTTAGTAAGACCTCTAGAGTCTGATGACAAAATAAATTATGAGCCCCATGTGCAATTTGTTATCTCGGACCTTATTTGCAGCTTCGTAAGCTTCACCCAATTCAAGGCATAATATTTAATAGCTATTAAAAGGTGAAGATATCAATGCAAATTTCAGAATAATTAAACTTGCAATCTATCAAGGATAAAAAATTATAAATAATAAACATGTCTACAGTCAGGGCCTTAAACAATACTGCTGCTTTTGAAGCAATTAAAGTGGGAAAGAACTCACTCTCTCACAGAATTGTGCTCTCACCTACTACTAGGTTTAGAGCGCAAGATGACCATTCACCATCTGACTTGAATCTTCAATTCTATGACGACAGAAGCAAGTTCCCTGGCTCTCTTTTGATTACTGAAGCTTCGCTAATCTCTCCAAATGGAGGAGGGTATCGTAATGTACCTGGAATTTGGTCCCACAAGCAAGTTAAAGAGTGGCGCAAGATTACTGACAAGGTCCACAGCAATGAATCTTTTATTGGTCTTCAGGGTTGGTTCATTGGCAGAATTGCTGATGCCAAATTTTTAAAGGAGTTAGGTGCTGATTTGGTTGGTCCATCCGAAGTTTACCAGAGTGAAGAGTCAAAAACTGCTGCCATTGAAGCCGGTAATCCGCTTAGACCATTAACAGAACAAGAAATCCACGATCTTATATTTGATACTTATTCAAAGGCTGCTAAAAATGCTATCGATGCTGGTTTTGACTATTTCGAAATCCACGGTTCTTTCGGATATTTGGTAGATCAATTTTTGCAACCAGTTTCAAACAAAAGAACCGATAAATACGGTGGATCAATTGAAAATAGAGCAAGATTTTTACTTGAGTTAATTGATCATTTATCTGAAGTTATTGGAGCCGACAAACTTGCCGTTAGATTTTCACCTTGGGCTACATTCCAAGGTATGTTAGCACACAATGATGTCGTTCATCCTTACGCGACTTTTGGCTATGTCTTGCATGAGTTGCAAAAAAGAGCTGTAGAGGGAAAACAACTCGCTTATATCTCTCTAATCGAACCAAGAGCTGGATTGTTATCGGCACAAGATAATGCAAAACTTCATGGCTCGAATGACTTTGCTTATGATCTTTGGAAAGGTCCAATTTTGAGAACTGGAGGGTATGGCTATGATGTAAACACCTATGACGCTTTAATCAATCATGTGGCCAAAGAAAACCGTACATTAATTGGATTCTCGAAAGATTATACTTCAAATCCAGACTTGCCAGAAAGACTTCGTGATGGATTGGAATTGACTCCTTACGAAAGAGACACTTTCTACTCGAGCGATAATTGGGGATACAATACTTTTAATAGAGCCGGTGAAAATAAAACTTGGGACAAAGAGGTTGAATCTAAGAGATCCGTAAAGGGTACCCTGGTTTAAGCTAAGAGCAAATTAGAATTTTATTATGGTGCAGTTATTTATGTAGGCATCCAACTTCGAGTTCTTAAATATATGAATTGTATATTTATTCTTCATTGGTGCGCTTTAACTGATTTTAAAAATTAGGAGATCGTTTGTAGCCTCGTCTTCCGACTAAGGTCTAGAGCCAAATGCATCCACTTCAAATTCACATTCAATGAATTCTACTAATAATACCAATATTTAAAACATTACCTGCTGGAAACAAATTATCATAATCTCTGAATTAAAATAGAACGTACTTGTAATCGAATTAGTTTCGGACAACTGATCAACGCCCGGCGAAATTCTTCACCCGTTGGACCCTTACTTCTACGCGTAAAAAATATTTTTTAAGCCACGTAAAAAAAAAAAAAAAATTCGAAAAACATTTGCAACTTCTGCAGGCCGTCTTATCAATGGTACGAGAATTAGTAATCGAAGTTTACATATGTAAATAGAGAATTCCTAATATCCCGAAGCCTAAGAATTTTTCGAAGAGCAACAAAAAGTGAGTATGACTACTGTTACAGCCTTGAACAACACCGCTGCTTTTGAAGCAATTAAAGTGGGAAAGAACTCCCTCTCTCACAGAATTGTGCTCGCACCTACTACTAGGTTTAGATCGCAAGATGACCATACACCATCTGACTTGAATCTTCAATTCTATAACGACAGAAGCAAGTTCCCTGGCTCTCTTTTGATTACTGATGCTACGTTAGTTTCCGCGAACGGAAGAGGACTTCCTAACATTCCTGGAATTTATACAGAAAAACACATTAAAGAGTGGCGTAAGATTACCGATAAGGTACATAGCAACGGATCATTTATTTCTGCTCAAACTTGGTTCATTGGTAGAGTTGCTGATCCCAAACTTTTGAAGCAAGCAGGAACTGATTTGGTTGGCCCGTCGGAAATATACCACAATGAACAGGCTGAAGCTTCTGCCATAGAAGCTGGTAATCCTCTCAGACCATTGACAGAACAAGAAATTCATGAAATTGTACATGTCGATTTTGCGAGTGCTGCCAGAAACACAATTGATGCTGGTTTTGACTATTTCGAAATCCACGGTGCTAACGGATATTTGGTAGATCAATTTTTGCAACCAGTTTCAAACAAAAGAACCGATAAATACGGTGGATCAATTGAAAATAGAGCAAGATTTTTACTTGAGTTAATTGATCATTTATCTGAGGTTATTGGAGCCGACAAACTAGCCATTAGATTGTCACCTTGGTCTAAGTACCAAGGTATGAAAGCTCATGAAGACGCTGTTCATCCTTACGCAACTTACGGCTATGTCTTGCATGAGTTGCAAAAAAGAGCTGTAAAGGGAAAACAACTCGCTTATATCTCTCTAATCGAACCAAGATCTGGATTGTTATCGGCACAAGATAATGCAAAACTTCATGGCTCAAATGACTTTGCTTATGATCTTTGGAAGGGCCCAATTTTGAGAACCGGAGGGTATGGCTATGATGTAAACACCTATGACGCTTTAATCAATCATGTGGCCAAAGAAAACCGTACATTAATTGGATTCTCGAAAGATTATACTTCAAATCCAGACTTGCCAGAAAGACTTCGTGATGGATTGGAATTGACTCCTTACGAAAGAGACACTTTCTACTCGAGCGATAATTGGGGATACAATACTTTTAATAGAGCCGGTGAAAATAAAACTTGGGACAAAGAGGTTGAATCTAAGAGATCCGTAAAGGGTACCCTGGTTTAAGCTAAGAGCAAATTAGAATTTTATTATGGTGCAGTTATTTTTGTAGGCATCCAACTTCGGGTTCTTGAATATATGTCAGAGTAAATTAAAGATAAAGTACTTCTTTTTCTGAGTGGTTATTATACTGATCTCAATACATCAAATCTGGTGCATGCGAATTATTAAAAAATACGAATTACGTTGGAAGGCGCTCTTGACAGGATTTTTTCGCCGTTGACCACATTAAGCAATTCAAACTGAAAAAAGCATTTTCAATCGGCTGGGTCATAGATAATTTCCTAACTATTGATATCTGAATTAGAAGCTTTTTGATGAGGATTTTAGTAATTCAATTGTATTATAAGACATTCACAACATCTATAAGGCGGTATAACCTTATGAAAAAGTACTTGAATTGCTTGAAACAAATTGGATAACTGGTTATGCAAAGTTTCGGGTGCGAATTAGTAATTCGGCTGCTGATTACAAACTTTCTTTCACGCATATTCCTGAGTGGCTCGGGCACCGAGGGTCCTTTCGGAGTTAATGCGAAATTGAGGCCTACGGACATAAAAATATGATTGCGAGCCACGATTAGTATATCGGTCGAATGTATTGTTCAATTTCTGGAGGCTTTGTAATCAAAATACGTTCAAGCGCCGCTTATCAACAACATAAATAGACTGGCGACGCTGCTGGTTAACAAAATGTTAGCTCACTAGCAGCTACAAACTAAAATACCACAAGTAAATATGTCATCAGTAATTAAAGCCTTAGGCAATACACCTGCTTTTGAGGCGATTGAAGTGGGAAAGAATTTACTCTCGCACAGAATAGTGCTTGCACCAACCACTAGATACAGATCTCAAAATGACCATACACCTTCAGACTTGAATCTTCAATTCTACGATGATAGAAGTAAATTCCCTGGTTCCCTTTTGATTACCGAGGCTTCGCCTGTTTCTGCCAACGGAGGAGGATATCGCAATATCCCTGGAATTTGGACTGAGAAGCACGGTGATGAATGGCGTAAGATTACTAGCAAAGTGCACAGTAATGGCTCATTCATTAGTCTTCAAGCTTGGTATCAAGGAAGAAATGCTGATCCAAGGGTTTTAAAAGAAGAGGGTGTCGAATTTGTTAGCGCATCTGATGTTTATGAAAGTGAGGAGTCTAAAGCAGCTGCTCTTGAAGTAGGAAATCCGCTTAGACCTTTAACCGAACAGGAAATTCACGATATTGTTTACGTTGATTTTGCAAAGGCTGCGAAAAGAGCTATTGATGTCGGATTCGATTACTTCGAAATTCACGGAGCCAACGGTTATATTTTTGACCAATTTTTGCAACCAGTTTCAAACAAAAGAACTGATAAGTACGGTGGATCAATTGAAAATAGAGCAAGATTTTTACTTGAGTTAATTGACCATTTATCTGAGGTTATTGGAGCCGACAAAGTTGCCGTTAGATTGTCACCTTGGGCTACATCATTTGGTATGAAAGCTCACGAAGACGCTGTTCATCCTTACGCCACTCATGGCTATGTTTTGCGTGAATTGCAGAAAAGAGCTGAGAACGGTAAAAAACTCGCCTATATTTCCATAGTAGAGCCTAGGGCTCGTTTAGCGCGTGATGCATCTCTTATATTAGTGGGATCAAATGACTTTGTCTATGACATTTGGAAGGGTCCTATTGTGAGGACAGGAGGATATGGTTCTGACAATTACGAAGCTTTAATCAAGCATGTGGCCAAAGAAAACCGTACTTTAATTGGATTTTCGAGAGATTATACTTCAAATCCAGACTTGCCAGAAAGACTTCGTGATGGATTGGAATTGACTCCTTACGAAAGAGACACTTTCTACTCGAGCGATAATTGGGGATACAATACTTTTAATAGAGCCGGTGAAAATAAAACTTGGGACAAAGAAGTTGAATCTAAAAAATTCGGAGAAGAAATTGGTGCTTGAGTCGGCTTGAAGTCTAAACCTAATTTACTAGATTATCTTTTGTGTAGAGCAAAAGAATATTAGATATTTAAAGTGTATTCAATGAAGTTTGCTAGTTATATTGTACATTTAATTTTATGATAATTACTTTAATTCTATTCTGTTGAATCATGCTATGGAAACTAAAGTTTAAAATTGTTTCCGCTTAGGTTCAAATTCATATACATAGATACACATATATATATATAATAATATTATTATTAATGGCAGTTTGTTCCATCTTGAATTGTATAATCTCGGTACATGTTTCGAAAGCTCTTTATGTTCAACCTCTCTATACCGGATCACTAATTCGCAGCCACCTATGGTAAAGCTGGGTCCTACAATTAACACACAAGAGTATAATCCTAATATTGTATCTACCATAGATTGTTTTTAATCATTAACCTAACCCCCGAAATTCAATCAAATCTTGGCTATATACATATATATTTATATATCAATGACTCTAGCTTCTCCGTTCTGACTGGACCTCTGCAAAATACATTCTAGCTGTCCAAACGAGCACCACATCCTGCCAGTTGTTCCACTTGCTCCGAATATCCATTATAAGCACTTTTACACCAAACTGCTCTATTCACAAGTACTTTCCCGCCAACCGTCACCCTCCTCACCTCTTATCGTCCAAATCCTCTCCTTTAACTCTTAACCGGTCGTGTCCCAACCACCGTCCTTCTCGTTGATCATTTGAACCACTCAAGCCGAATGCACTAGCAGTCAACATAACATCATGAGCCAACCAATTGGTATGTATACAGATAAATGGCCATAATTCAAAGTGTTGGATAGTTCAAACGCCGAATCAAAATCGGTTTGTGGATTTTTCATCCGTTTTTCCAATATATTCCCTTACTAACATCACAGTTCTTGACCAAGGTACCGGATTCGTGAAGATTGGCCGGGCTGGGACTAACTTCCCAGACCACACATTTCCTTCAATAGTGGGCCGGCCCATTTTAAGAGCTGAAGAAAGAAATGTATTGTTGCCAACAGATATAGAAATCAAGGACATTATGTGTGGAAGTGAAGCCAGTGAGGTTAGATCATTATTACAAATTAGTTATCCCATGGAAAATGGTATCATCAAGAATTGGGAAGATATGGAACATTTGTGGGATTATGCATTTTACGAGCGTTTGAAGCAGCCCACCCAAGGTGAAAAGATATTATTGACGGAACCACCAATGAATCCATTAAAGAACAGAGAGACCATGTGCCAAGTGATGTTTGAAAAGTATCAATTCGGTGGGGTTTATGTTGCTATCCAAGCGGTGTTGGCTTTATATGCACAAGGTTTGAGTTCTGGTGTAGTTGTTGATTCAGGTGACGGTGTTACTCACGTGGTGCCAGTTTATGAATCAGTGGTATTGAATCATTTAACCAAGAGATTGGATGTTGCTGGTAGAGACGTTACTAGAAACTTAATCAACCTTTTATTACGTAGAGGTTATGCATTCAACAGAACTGCCGATTTTGAAACTGTTCGTCAAATTAAAGAAAAATTATGTTATGTCTCTTACGATTTGGATTTAGACACTAAGTTATCCCAAGAAACTACTACTTTGGTTGAATCATATGAATTACCTGATGGTAGAATTATCAAGGTAGGTTCAGAAAGATTTGAAGCCCCTGAATGTATGTTCCAACCCCATTTGGTCGATGTTGAACAACCCGGAATAGGTGAAATATTATTCAACACTATCCAAAGTGCTGACGTTGATATTAGATCTTCCTTGTTTAAAGCAATTGTTTTGTCTGGAGGTTCTTCCATGTATCCAGGTTTACCTTCCAGACTCGAAAAGGAATTGAAGCAATTATGGTACACCAAGGTTTTAAAAGGAGATGCTTCAAGATTAGACAAATTTAAAGTCAAAATTGAAGACCCTCCAAGAAGAAGACATATGGTTTTCATTGGAGGTGCAGTATTGGCCAATATCATGGCTGATAAAGATCACATGTGGATCTCAAAACAAGAATGGGAAGAACAAGGACCTAGAGTTTTGGAAAAACTTGGTCCCCGTTAAAAGCATTAGTAACATTTATTCAATTACTATCAAAGTCTTTCTATATATAGTTACTCTGTATTTTAATTATTCAACCATAGTTTAAATTCTCAATTTGCTTCAAAACTGAATCTACCAACGTGTCGTAAACATCTGTAGTTATAGGCTCTCCTCCTCCAATTCGCTTATTATATCCATAGTTAACTGCCAGATGAACCAAATCTCTTATGAAATTTTCACTAACGATCTTTGGCTTTAAGAAATCACTATTAATACACTGATCAATTGTCCATCTTTCATTTGGGTTTCTTGAAAGACAATTTTTCATAAGTTCAATGGCACTTTGTGGAACAGCTATTCCTCCGATACCTTTGTTAGAGAAGGTAATCTTCACTTGTGGGTTCATAATGGCCATGATTCGCTGGTTCCCGGAATATCCTCCGTACGGCGGTTTACCATATATCATCTGATAGATTATACATCCACAGGACCACACATCCGAAGGTTTACCTACTTTCCAAGTATTTTTGTTGGAAGATGTCGACAAGCCAGGAAAGGCCTGGTTAATCTCCACCAACGCCTCTGGAGCCATATAGTTGGGTGTACCTATCTGAGATTCCCTATAGATGTTAGCTGTGTGATCGGGAACAGCGTTAGCTATGCCAAAGTCGATAATCTTTAAGATTCCTCTTACGAACAAAAAGTTTGCTGGCTTTAGATCACTATGCACAATACCTGATTCGTGAACTGCCTGGACACACTTCAAGATTTCAATGGAGTAGTACTTGACAAACTGAAGATCAAGAGGGTTGTTCAAACTTAGCTTGGTCTGGAACACATGAGCCAAGTCGATATCCCCACATTCCATAACTAAATAAATGGATCCTTCGCCTATAGCATGGTCTACAAGCTTGACTACTCTGTCGGAATGTTTGAGTTTTAATAATAAGTCAATTTCACCTTTGAATCCCTTGACACATACTTCATCAAACTGGTCAAAAGTTACCTTTTTTATGGCATAAAGCCGGTTATTGGCTAGCGATTTCACCTTGTACACCTTAGAAGACCCGCCTCTTCCGAGGAGTTCTAATTTCTCATATTGGTTTCCGTTGATTATGATGACTTTCTTTTTATGTTCTTCTGTTTTGAGAGCTGGCGCTTGCGCAGGCGCAGGCGCTGGCACTGGCGCCATTGAAGATGCTACAACTGGTGCTACCCGGGGCAGCTGGGCCGGTTGAGGATCCGACGCGGGTTGAAGTGGCCCACGGGCCGAAATCTTGGGTTCCAGTAGGAAGTCTCTATTATTCTCTTGTCCTGACAGATACCTGATTGGGGTGTTTTCCTTCTTCAACTTGGGAACCTTTGGTTTACGGAAGTTATCAATATCGCTAACTGGTAATGCTGAATTGAAAAGGCCAACAGGGATGCTTTTAAGCGGAACTCTTTCCTTATTTTTTACAGAGAATCCGTCTTGATTGTTCTCGTCCTCGTGCCTTCTTGACACCTGGAATTGCTGTTCGTTGAGTGCTTTCTGTCGGTTTATTCGTTCACGAAACTCGTTTTCCTTTTCTTTGGAAAGTACTAAACCAGGTATGGACGATGAAAATGGTTCTGGAGTAGGTTCTACTGGTTCTGGAACGGATGCAGGAATTGAGACTGGCTTGGGTTCAGGAGTTTCGTGCTTTTCTGAATCAAATGTAGATGCTGAGGGCAAAATGTCTTCGCCACTTCTATTGGCTGTCCCATTATTGTTATCTATATCAGCCTTGTAATGGTCACTAAGTCTGGAAGCCCGTTTTGGAGGTCCAAGGACCTTACCAAATCTTCTAGTACCTCTTATTCTTTTTATAGTGTGTATCGATGATATCAGTGATATGGAATTATCGTTGTTATTGCTACTGCTGACAGTAGAGGGGTTTTTAAATGCTGAGTTTTGTGGTGACATCGAACCTTCCATAATATCATCATCGGATGTAGTGTGGTTTAATTGATTAAATTGAGAATCATGAAATGACGAATGGTGAGATGATGCAGAAGTGTCTTGAAAAGACACTGGTTCTTTTTCATGTTTTGGTTCATTGGCAACTTCTTTAAAATGAACTGATAACCGATTCTTTAAATTGCTGGCCCTGTCGGGAAAGTCCAACTCGTAGATGCCAGTGATGTTGTTTTGGGGTTTATCGGTGGTATTCGATTGTCCCGAAGCTCTGGTTCGGTCATTAAGAAGTGCTATGCTGTATGAGCTTAATGCTGGTGGTAAGAATGTATTATCGTCCTCATTAGAGAATTGACGTTTATGGCTGCCTTCTATCAGGGGCAATATATCGGGAGACCTTATAAACTTGTAAGACATATTTCATTGAACCTTATTATGTGAATTGATACTATGGTGGTGTATGAGTGTTAAAGCAACGACGTCTAAAAAGTTACTGGGTAACTAGACAAGACTAGATTGGCTAATCAGGGCGTCGATAGATGGATTTAAATATCGAATAATGAGCGAAAATTGGTTGGATTTTTGGTTCTTGTAAACTATGGTGTTTAATGAATGATGCTAAAGACAACTTGATGCAAGGTTTTACTACAAGGGACCTGTAGTGAACACGGATGGTACGGTATGCTGGTTAGTTTAGTGCAGGCGCGTTTGTTGATGTTGTTTACAAAAGCGTGTCCTGCATATAATAAATTGGATGAGGAAAAAAAGAAATGCTCCACGGCAGGTTCGAACTGTCGACCTTCAGATGACACAACAGATGCTATGAGACTGACGCTCTGCCAACTGAGCTAGTGAAGCGATTTCTAGCACCTAATTTTTTCGATTCTTTTAGGTCAGATACGTTTATAGCACGTGCAACGTAAGTGTTCACATCAATCAATGTTAATCGAAGTTCCAGAACTGAGTTGAATTGGGAGAATCGAACACGGAATGACACTATGTTCGAGACACAACACACTCAGTATTTAGAGTTAAATTGGCCTATTTACCCCATCCACGTAAATGTTTTCTTATTATAATATAGTTAGAATAGTCATCATAAGTCGAAAAAAATACCTCTATTGCAGCCTAATTAAATGTGTGTTTGCAATGCCAAAAATAGAGGATTATCGACGGGGATTTACCGGGCAGTCAAGCTATAGAATACATATAGTGCTAATTAAGGACAAAGTGTGTGAAAAATAACGCTAAGTTGTTGTCAGCCCTGGTGAAGTGATAAGTTTCAGCTCTCATATACTCCGTCTACTAACTGTATTGAACGAAATTCTTAGTGAAGGCTATTTTTCACGGAAAATGAAAAAAAAGAAAGGAAAATTTAAAATTAATTTTCAGATACATATCTCGTATAATCAGGTAATAAGAAAAAAAAAAGGTCCGTTGTACTCCTTGGCTATACTTACAGAACAGACAATTCTACTATATATTTTCTGGATACCCTGTACAATCACACGTCTTCTCTCACTCTCTTTCTTTCCCTGTCTTCTCTCTGTCGTCTCCCCTCCCCTCCCCTCGTCGCTGGGGTTTCCAGTGTCACGACACGTGATCTAATCTAGCTCGTATTCCCCCCACGTGGATAATTTCCAGACATGCAGGAGCCACCACCAAATTATGGCAGTTAAAACAGGGAGGCTGGGCCAGCGAAAGTTTAGGTTTACTTCATCAACGATGTCTTCGAATAACAAAAGAATAGCTTTGCCGGCCCGTGTAGAACCTAAGGTGTTCTTTGCCAACGAAAGAACCTTTCTTTCATGGTTGAATTTCACGGTTATCTTGGGATCCCTTGGTGTTGGATTATTGAACTTTGGTGATTCTGTCGGTAGAATCTCCGCTGGATTATTCACATTTATTGCTATGTTAACTATGGTATATGCATTGGTGACTTACCACTGGAGAGCCAAGGCTATCAGAATGAGGGGGTCTGGTCCATACGACGACAGATTTGGTCCAACTATGTTGTGTGTTTTCTTGTTGGTTGCAGTCGTTATCAATTTTATCTTGAGAGTGAGATCTTAAGATGTGCATTTTAACCAATTGCATATGTATACAGGTAATAAGTATAATAAAATAATATCAAGTATAGTTGGCTAGTATGCTAAGAAGTTGTGTAGAAAGGCTTGAGTGCTGTAGTATTGTGCTACTGTAGAAAGGATCCAGTGCCTTGGCAGGCTAAAACAAGAAGTGCGAGAACTGCTAAAGATGAGATGGCACAGATGGAGGTGGTACTTGGAGACGGGTGGTAACGTGTGGTAAATTTGAATGTACACAACCACAAATCAGGAGGTCTACTACAATAGCGCTAACTATAGTACTTTCTCTTCAAGTCTCTATATCTGCTGAGAAAATACAATGCCTCCAACTCTTTTTCAATGTACTGGCCCCGGTCCAAGGCCTCGATTAAGTCCGCTTCACTTGCCACTTTGCGGGTGTAAAACGCTTTCTTCAACTGGACCCGGAACTTCACATATCCACCTGACTTCTCAGGATACTCTTTGCCCATAAATAGTAGATTCTTGTACAACTGTCTTACCCTTGGATCCATGGTCGGGGTTCGTTAACTTTTCATAAAATCCGCGACAAATTAATCTCTCAAATATTCCATTAGTCCAGTAAACAGTCATCAACCAACGCTCCAACTATTTGAAACACTGCAGATCAAGTTATTCAGTATGGTAGATTCTACACAGTACGTACCATCGAAGGTAGTGGCTGTTTTTTTGACTCATTTTGATACTTCTACGGGCTACAAATTAGAATGGTACAAGTCCGTCCTACCCGAGCTTACTCTAGACGGTTTGGATTACAAGATGTTACCCTCGGGTATCCACGAATTCGACAAGACCACCGTGCTAGTCAGTCACCAAGAATCGAACACTTTGTACTATGGACTAGGAAGATTTCGCCAGTGGACAGTGGGATCAGGTGGTGATTCTCAGGACAATAATGGTACCGACATTCCTGCCAAAACAGACCGGTCCAAGATCAAAATGTACTCTTTGGGTGTGATTTGTGACCCATCGTACAAGCTGACGGGTCCTAATGGCTACGACAAAGCTCCTTTGAGTTGGAAACCCAACGAGTTTATCAACAATGGCTGGGAATATATCGACCTTTTGGACACAACCCTTGTGTCGTACCTTCAAAAGGAGAACTATAGTGACTTCAGCTCGCTAGATTCGCTATTCGAGTCTATCACAACCCATAATAAGCCTAAGAACCTTGCATTACCGTCGCCTAACCCGTTCCACCCCAACATATCAAATCACTTGTTGACTAAATTGCCCAACTTGATCGATTTATTTGGGCCCTTGGTGTTTACTCTCTTCAAAAAGAGTCTACTTCGAAAGAAGATCGTAATTTTCAACCACCAGACCCAGGCTAAACCCGAATCGCCCGATTATTACTACACAATCCACTCCCTAAGCTACCTTATTTCGTTGCTCACGGTGATTCCTCAGAACATCGAAACAGTGTGCAAAGATGAGAAGAACAACTATTATTCTCGTCCTATATACAACATAGGTCTCAAAGACTTGGGAACTGATTTGCTATCCTCGAAGGGATTTATAGCCACCACCAGTGACGATATCTTGTTGTACCAGAAAAACCTCTTTGACGTGGCTGTGATCTTGAACGATGAACACGAATCGTTTCCAGTGATATTCGATGCGGCCCAGATCCAGCCACACTCTGTAGATTACAACCATAAGATTAAGGCCACCATAAAAGATTATCATAAGTTCAAGTGTATCCACAACGAGCTCCACCATCGCAATACTAGGCCTGCCGCATCTGTTGGTATAACCAACCACTCTAACATATCTACTGACGACTTGAATTCGGTGCACACTAAGTTTTCAACATCTTCCCTTCACGAGTTCAACAGTGAAGTAGTGGATGAGCCCGGCTGGTGGCTCAACAATGTAACCGAAGCGATTTCGTGGAGAGAGTCTATCTGGCTGGCATTTGCCTGGTTTGCAAGTGCCGGACAAGTTACTGGTACCGATGCCCGTGAACCGTTGTCGTCTAGTTTCCTGGAAGAGAATGAAAGTGCCAGCCTGTTGGATTTACTTCAGTTGGTGAACATTGTGGGATTCTTCCATGGTTTGACCAAAAAGTGGATTTACTTGATCAATGAAATCGTGCTAGAGCAGTTACAGGAACACAGAGACGACGGAAGCCTTGACGAAGAGGACAATGTGGAACCAGATGGCGACGACATGAACGCCTCGCTCTTTTCGTCCTTGACGTCCAACAGTAAAATCAACGTGGAATTGACATATCAGGATATGGTGGAGATGGAGTTGGATCCTTATTGCAAACAGGACGTTCAGTTTGTCAAGGAATTCATGATGTTGTATTGGGGATCCGTGGTAGATAGTGTGGAAATCGGACTAGGAATCGGAGGGATTTGCTGTTAGGCCCCAAACACTTTAAATCTTGTTTAATTATTTAGTATACGATAAACTACTATACTGTTTGAAGTATTCTCTAGGCACTCTCTTGGATTGATATTTGAATTAGAACCTCGCGCGATACTTGTTGCAGCCATCGAGAATATCAGTTACCGAATAAATAATAAATAGCTCCGGCAGATTCTTTATTTTCTTGACCAAGCTGGGTTAAGCACCATATAGAGGTTACTGACGCAGCATTGACAGCACGCATACACCTCGCAGGTACGTGCATTAAGAGTTAAAAATCTACATCATGAATGCTACAATCTCTCGAAGAATGTGTGGAGAAGTGGAGGTTTAGTAACATGACAGAGGTTTTTTCATATATATCCAAAAAATTTCTAAAGTCACATTTCCATTTCCTCACTATTCCAAATCAAGAAAGACACCTCTGGTAGTCAATATGGCGTGGGGTGTGTGTGTGTGTGTGGTTGAAGTAAGAGATCTAAGATGAGTAAAGCGCCAGTTCGCAGCTACGCCGCGAATACATACGAGCCACCTTTGCAGACTAAAGGTTACCACCTCACGACCCTGTAACAACTACCACCACACAGCAGATTTGAAACCTCCTGTATTTAACCTCAATTGTTCTAGACCAGAAACCTCAGACACTCGAGTGCTAGAAGCATAAGATCCTTGAATTCCTAGCTAGCCTTCAGCCTCAGTCCGCATGAGGTCCGAAGAGACCTCCCCGGAGACACACCAGCTAAAACCACCGAGTCGCGTTCCTCCGTAGTGCGTAGCCCATGCCAGCCGAAATTCCCACTCTGGAACCACACCGCCTCGTACGATTAGGGCGACTCCGAAATATGGCTCACAATCAACCAGACCCGCCAGGTTCTACTGAGCATTGACCACTTCTAGATTGAACACACACCTAGCCCGGCTCTATTTCAACCAAGTATATACTGTATATTTCCAGGGCACTGGTGTAATCTAAGTCCCGCTTCCCTTAACTCCTCTACCTTCCCTAATTTTGCTGCTACTCCTCACCCGCCCCTGCCTGGGTAAACTACGCTAAGAGCTCAGCCGCGACCCACTTGCCCTTGAGGCCAGCAAACTACATATCTACAACATAAACGTTCCATTTGGAGCATGGCATTTCCTCTTGTGGTTCTCCAATCCTATCTTAATACCTTCTTAAACATATCGTTTCTGCATCTCCACCTCTATTCGCCGCTTCTTCCTTCTCTCCATATCCGCTCGCTCCTTAACCGATTTTGTATTACGTGGATAAAATCAAAACGGCGAAAATTACAACCAAAAAAAAGCCCACCAAACCGCTCAACATACTATTTAAGCGACCGAATCACATCTAACGATCTATCTTTATAGTAAAGATAAGTTTGGTGAGGTTTACACGGATTGGAAAGTGCGTGAGAGGATAATTGATAACTGGTTCTTTGTCTAGTTAAATTGGTTTTATCTAACATCTAAAAATATCCCAGCACTCTTTTTTATTCCACCATAACAACAAGGTGTTGTTTGACGAATTCATAACCGTTCGTGTCAAAATTTAGGAAAGCCGTCTACCGACCAGCCTGTGTGATCCAAGGACCTTATTGTTAAGTCCTTTTACCCAGTTTCAATTGTTAAATCACCATTACTGGGGTCCGACACAGTTTGATAGTTTGTTGATTTCGACCAAAATAAACCACATATATAAAATCCCAAAAAAATAAGCCAGCTACCAGCAATTGATGATGAAAGGACAAGCAGTCAATCGCGGCAATAGTCAGAAAAATGGCCACCGTCGTACCAATTCACGCTACGGCAATAATGGCAACGGATCTCCGTTAGTTGATGAATCTGCAAAGTCCACCGGCAAGAAAACTACTGATGACGATTCGAGCAAATCGGATTTCAAAACGGATTCCGACATATCGGGTTCGCGTATACAGATTAAAGAAAGAGAATTGCAACGGTGGGTGCCTGACGAAAATGTCCCGGAAAACTCGGCTTTGACCTTGGACGACGATACTTTCGGCAACACCGCCGGATATTCTGGCAATAGCAAGTCGAACGGAGGTCAATGGGACCAATTCAAGGTCAACGAAGAGAAGTTTGGTGTAGAGGCCAGTTACGATGAACATTTGTATACCACCAGAATCGATACTTCTGCTGCCGACTACAAGGAACGATTAGCCAAGGCTGACAGATTGGCCAAGGAAATCGAAGGCCAATCCACTTCTGACCGTCACTTGTTGGAAGAAAGAGGTCAAATTGTCGATGACAGTGGTTTAGATGAAGAAGACAAGTATTCTGGTGTTGATAGAAGAGGAGACGAATTGATGGCCGCCTTGAAAAATGCCACCATATTAAGTGAATCTAACCCGGCAGCTTCAAAATCTCCAGGAACCTATGTTCCTCCTAGACAAAGAGCAGCTCAGTATCACAATGATCCTGCAATCATCTCGAGCTCTGCTGCCATCAAGGCCAAAAACTCTGGAACTACTCCACAGTCCGATTCTCCTTCTTTACCCGAGCAACCAAAGACAGTGGCCAAAGGGCCTCCTGCCAAGCCAGATTCCGTGCCTGCAAAACCTCAGGTTCCTGCTCAGCACAATGAATCATTCCGTTTGAATGCACAGAGTGAAATCAACTCGTTACGCGAATTCAGTGCCAATTTCAAGATTCCCCACAAAATGCCCTCCGACTTGTTGCCTATATTGGCCAAGGATAAATTGAAACAGGACGAAATATTGAAGAAGCAACAGGAGCAACAAAAATTGAAGCTTAAGAAGGAACAACAGGCGCAGGCGCAGGCCCAGGCCCAAGCACAAGCCCGGGCCCAAGCACTGGCACAGGCCCAGCAAGTACAAACACAGGCACCAGCATCCACGTCTTCTGCACCTACGGCTCCAGCTACAAAGAAGAAGACTGAAAGCAAACCAGCCTTCAAGTTAAACCCTAAAGCTGTTGCATTCACTCCTTCTAAACACATTCCATTGTCACCAAACCCCCCCAAGGCCAATTTCCACAGATCACCCAATAACTCTTCGCCTAGAATCAACAACTCCAGGCCATATTCGGGATCAGGAAGCAACGGAACTGGCTCCAATGGATCAAGAAGACACCATCAAATCTCGCCCACCGACTTCTTCGGTGGTGTAAACAGAATCCCTACCAAGGAAAGCCAGGACAAGAAAGTAAAGGACTTCAAATTTGCGTTCAACTTGTTTGTCACCACGAAAAAGAACCACAGAGAAAAGGATTTGAAGACTCCGGTGGTTTATGAAAGAACATTTAAAACGCCTCCTACGTGGGACTCTGATTTCGATGACACCCATGACAAGTTATTCCCATCGGTGCATTCATTTAACAAGGGCCCTGGGATGATGATGTCCAATTCTCAATTCATTCCTAGTCCGTTAATGGGCACACCCAACATACCCTCAGGGTACCCAACACCTAATGGAAGCAAATTTCCTATGTCACCCCATCAACAGCAAGCAGCCGTTGCTGCAGCCATGGCTGCTCAATTCCAGCACCAACAACAGCAGCAGCAATTCCACGCGGCTATGTTGTACCAACAACAGTTTCAAGGAGGAGTTCCACCGGGACAACCACCAATGCCAATTTACCCTGGAGGAGAGCCTCAATTCTTGCCTCCAGGAGGATTTATGCCTCCGCCAGGAACGTTTGTGCCTGGAGGTAGTCCAGTCAATGCAAATATGATGATGGGAGGAGGAAGTCCATACGGGCAAGGTCATCACAACTATAACCACCACCATGGCAATGGTAGAAGGTATAACAACAACAACAGTAACCAAGGAGCATCCAAGCGAGGAGGTCATAGTTGATTAAAGAAACGAGAAGAAATGAAAAGAAACGATTAAACGAAAGGAAGGATAAAAGGTCCGAAGTCAGATGAACCAACCGAGCTGCCAGACGGTTTCGGAGTATAGACGAAAAACAGGTTCACGATAGTTTAGCCATGTTTGTAGGTCTACAGGACTCCGAGAGCCCACGAATGGCAAAGTGGTATTGAAGCCGGTTTATCGTTTCAAGTATGTAGTCGGGCGACTGCTTCTACTCTAATAAACATTTTCAATAGAGTGATGTAGAAGAGAGTGAGAAAGCTGCGTAGTGAAGAGAAGAAAAGTATCGTGTAGTGACAGGAAAGAAGAAGAGAAGCGGAAAGGTCTGTGTAGTACAATTTTAGTGCATGGATGACAGTTTAGCGGTGGGGAGAGTTTAGCGGTGGCCAGAATTAGCGGTGGCCAGAATTAGCGGTGGCCAGAATTAGCGAGTCGTCAAGGATTGATCTGGACATAGATTACACCAGATTTCAAGCTCAAATACAGATAAACCAAGGTTGCAACAAGCGGTATCTGCAATTGAAAGACAGTAAATACGTAGCATGCTTATTTCTCGGATCTAAACTGTTCGCTAGAATTATATATGAATCAATATCGATCGGTCGCCAGCAAGCTCAGATCAAACAAACACAATAGAAGACTACTTGATACTGGAATCCGTATTTTTCACAACAACGGATTCTACTATCCACATACAGTGTCTCACGGGTCTGGTCTTTTGTTCTAGCCTTTCTATTGTTTCTTTCTAGAGTCGCTCATGTCTCGGCAGCCTCGGTGGACTCTGGCCACTGCGCGCAAATTGTCCCTAATTGTCCCCAATTTGTCGCTAATTGCTCAAATTAATCTCGCTAAACAAATAACATCAACAGATCTACCATCATACTGCCTACAGACGGACAATGTCAGAGATAGCATTGTCTAAAATCGCCAACCTTATCAAGGTGGAAGATGATTTGGTCAAAATCGCTTCGTTACGACAACAATTCCAGAAGGAAAAGGCGTCTGTAGACATCAAGCTAAGCTCCACCACCCAGCTCCAAATCGACTTGATTATGGCCAATCTTTCCAAACTTAACAGCGCAGCATTGAAGTTGAACTCCATCAAACTGAATATTGCTGAGATCAACCAGGTCCACGACGATTCCATTACCAACATTAAAGACTATGTGACCATCAAGAAAATGACCGAAGTCAACCAGTTTCTCAACCAGGTGTCCAACTTGTATTCCGATATCCACCGATTCAAAGGCTTTTTGACCACATTGAACGAACTCATCGAGATGGAATTGGACGAAATCTCCCAGAACTTGACGTATCCGTTGTCCAACTTTTTTCAAATCCACTATCTTCTTACGCAAGCCCGGAACTTCCAGGACTATATGGAAATGGACATGGCTTCGTTGTCAGATGACTTGAAATCCATTGTACAGAGAATAGTGACTCCCATACGTAAAACAGTCAAGCTTTTTGACGAGTTGATGGGCGAAATCATCACTTCACTCACCGAGTCCGTCAAGGACGGCAACCTTGAACTTATTTTCAAATTGATCAAGGTCATTGAGTTCGAAACCAACGAAGACTTGAAGTTTACGTTGTTGGAGAGCTTGGAAGCAGCCAACTCTTCTGACGAAAAGCGTGCTACAAAAGACCTCAAGAGTATCAGCTACTCCACCTTCCGTGGGGCCCGCCGTAACTACAAGAAGCTCTTTTATGACAAGCTTGAAGAGAGTTTGGACGAAACCTTCAACGGATGTGTAGACCACTTTTCCCACGACAAAATGTCGGTGTACGATAACTTGGAGTGGCTCGAGGACGAACTTACTTTCGTCAAGGACAAGCTCAACCCGCTCTTCCCATCAACATGGGAAATCAGCTCTTTCATACAAAACGTGTACTATAACAGACTCCATAAGTTTACCATGGAAGTCATCAAAACAGACCCTCCGGCCGAGGACCTCATGAGAATCTTGTCATACGACTCGCACTACGGCAAGTTCATAAGTCTGATCGAAGGAGACGACGACTCTAAGAGAAAGCTGCTTATCAAAAAGGAACAGCGCTCGATTATTGGCGAAGACTTGAAGAACTTGGTATTGGAAGATTACTTGAAGGTGATCACGTCCAAGATGGAAGAATGGAACAAGAACTTGATCACTCAAGAGACGTCGACGTTCAAACAGCGTGAAGGTCCGCCAGATATTTACAATTACCACCAGGTTATCGAAGATTACGACGCCAACGATCAGATTATCAATTTGGATGTAGATACCGACATATTCGTGTTGCCCGACTTCAAGACCCCACTCACCATGCTCAAGGAACAATCAGACGTGGCCGCAGACTCGGGCTACTCCAAGATCTTGGTAGGAGTCATCGAAAATTGGTCTCGAAGCTACAACTTGCGCATTGACAACTATCGTAATATCATAGAAGAAGAGTACTTGAGGTACATGACAGCGTATACCAACGAACGATTTTTGCTCAAGGAGTCTAGACTCCGTAGATTGTTCAAGAAAGCGCCTCATGACCCTTCGGTGGACATAGAAAACATGACTCCGGAAGAACTCGCCCAGATCTCCAAACCGGGCCTTATAGAGTATCTAACGGCCTTAGGAAACACCTACGAACTAAACACCGACAGACTTCAAGATAAGTTCTTGCCATTCTACAAGGACAAGGTGCACTCCAACTACCACGATCGAATTGCCAAGTCCTTTGAAGACACCTTGAACCCGAGCACCGAACTCATTTCGCAGCTTATTGGGTACGTGGTGGACATTGTCGTCAATGATCTATATCCTGCACTTTCCATCGTATTCACCAAGAAGTGGTACGAAGATGGCATTGCTACCACTGGAAGTGAGTCTATATCCATGGCTTCTAGGGTGGTTGAAACCATTGGCGAGTACATGGAGGAGCTTAGAAGCTACACTTCCTACGATATATATCAGGTCACATTTAACATCTTGCTTGATACGTTTATTTCTAGCTACATCAAGCTTGGTTACGCCAACGTCTTGTACGGAGACGGCAAAAAAATCGATCCTACTGCCGTCAAAAAATTCAAGTCGTTCAACGAGTCTATTTCGAGAGACACAACCATCTTCTACGGAAGTTTGGAGCCGTTGTTGACCCGCAAGGATCGCGAATACTTATTCAACAGTCTTAGTGCCATCGAATTCCTCAGCGACTTGGCGACCTGCGAAGAACCAATGAAGTATATTCCGCTGATTTGGGAGAACGATATCTTGCCGATATTCTACTTCTGTTCAGTGGAATACGTCAGGGGAATCTGCTTATGTCGGAAGGATATGGACAAGGCACAGGTGAACGTCTTGATTTTGGAATTGGAGGAGATCAAAAAGAACTACCACGTCAACGTAGAACCTCCTAATGTACCCGTGGGCACATTGACCGACTTCTCTTATACCTAGAATATATAATGTATACTAATGAACATGACTACTCTTCTTCTGACGACGAATAGCCTACTGCAGCCGCAAGAGCCGTTGCTGGCGGCGCATCAGATACGGCCAGGTTGATCTTAGTCTTTTTCGTTACTACAAACAGCGCTGCCACGCTCTTTCTTTTGGGAAGTTCTGGTTCTATTTCAGGCTTCGCTAATTGCACCTGCAGAGGCAGCTCATTTTTAGGTTTGTTGTCTGAGGACTCCTCGAATTCTGAGCTATCTTGTTTCATTTTTGCAAACGCTTTTCTGGCGATCTCTTCGTCCTCTTTTTCTTCCAATTCTTTCTTGGTTCGCCTCAAGATGCTCATTTCTTCCTCCAACTTAGCTCGTGCCTCGGATGTCACAGCATCAGTACCCCCCTGGGCTTCCAACTGGCTGTTTTTAAATGCCAACTCTTCTAGTTGGTCCTGAAGCTGTTGCTGGTGATGCTGATCGTGTAATTTCTTTTCCAAATTTGCCATGACATCGCCATCGCCATCCTTCAAGGATTCAGATTTCTGCCAAAATGGGTTCTTTTTACGTTGATCTTTGAGTGTTTGGAACTTCTGATTCTCTTGATCCTCCTTTTCAAGCCTATCTAACAATTCGTCTTCTGTTTCTTGCTGCTTCACCTTGACAATTTTGGCTTCAAAGTTCCTTACTGCACCTTCTTCCGGGGTGTACCCAGCAGTTTGGGGATTGGTCTTGAAGGTGATCTTATTGTTGCATCTTGGACACGATATATGGAATCTGACGATCTTTGTGCTGAGATATTTCTCATTGGTTACCTCCTTTCTGGCATTGAATGACCTTCTTTGCGCAATGTACTCGTTACACTTGAGGCATCGCATCGAGTATGGGGCCATCATTCTGATCTTAATATCAGGAACACCGCCGCCATGTTTCTTTTTCTTCTTGACAACCTGACTAGGATCATAGTCAGGTGGATAATACTTGTTTATAGCCTTTCTTTCCGACATTACATAGAACTACAGCTGTTATTGCCAAGTCTAAGAAAAGTGATGTAATTTTCAGCCAGATCGCGATTTGCTGCCAAATTTAAGACGAAAAGAGATCAGAGGAAGATGATAAGGAGAGAAAAATACTGAGACAGAAGGATAATATTGGAACGAAGAGGAGGAGATCAAGAAAGAGGAGTTTATTAAGAAAGAGGCGAAGGTCCAAAAGTAAGAAAAGAAGAATTATCCTTAATTCTTGTGCTAGTGTCTTAGCCTTGGTCGCTGCCGAGGCGTTGTGTAGACTTGCGAGACATGTATTTAATAGTAATCGTATCAATAGTGACTAGAATGAGGTATTGCCAGATGAAAGCATCGTGACTTAACAGACAGAAGTATGCGAGTCCAGACCGAAAACAAAGACCAGTCACCAAGTTTATTCTTTTTGCAGCGAGTTGCGCACCATTATATGTCTGGGATTCAAAGATACCAATGTGCAAGACTAGTGATTCATACGAACTGTAGCCAGAAGCAAAAAAAATTAACAGAATACAATAACAAGAGGTCTGATGTTACAGCAAGTGCTTAACATTACTACCTCAAGCACTAGACTATTGCATGGCCAACATCACTATCATTATCGCTTTCCGCTTACGATTCATCACATCTTGGCCGCAAGAAAACCTCTTCTACATTACTCTACAGGTTAGCTAATACACATAGGTTTATTAAGATGCATCAAAATGCTAACTAACGACACATCCACCACTACATCATCACTAATGTGATTATATTAAAGACATGGAATGAAATTTGTGTGAATGTACATGGTAGACTAAAATTCCATCGTTTAATCAGCGTTTCTTCTAGCAGCTCTCTTGGCAGCTCTCTTGGCGGTACCGAAGATCTTCTTTTCTCTGTTCTTCTTTTGCTTTCTTTGTTGTCTGGAAGACTTTTCAACCTTTTCAGCTAAACCGTATCTGACTAATCTGTAAGATGGTTCGAATTTCTTAGCATCGGCAACAGATTGGTAGATTAATCCGAAACCAGTAGATTTACCACCACCGAATTGGGTTCTGAAGTCAAAGACGGAAACAGCGTCCTTGTCAGCCTTGTAAATTTCAGCTAATCTTTCACGTAATTCATCCTTGGAGACGTTGGCTCTGTTTGGGTGCAAGACGTCAATGACGAATTGTCTTCTGGCCAATAATGGGTTGGAAATAACCTTACGAGTTCTGATGGTAATGGCGTCACTCTAAATTGTTAGTATTGTTCAAGGTGTATAGGCTGGGTTCAAGAAACAACTTTGGCTTTATACGATCTTCTACATATCGAATATTTTCTTGACGGGTTGATGGTCTTAATTTATGTCAGGTTGAATTTGAGTACGTTATGGTGGTTGGATCGTGGTGTGGTTTGGGCGATATATAACGTCTTTGGGCTTGTACGTAATCATTCGATCATGGTCTCGATATCTTCCAAATAGTTGGTTCTTGTCATATCCCTCGCTATTGTTCTCTCATTTCACTATAACATACCATTTTGCTGATATTCAATATGGTCTAGTAGCTAAAAATCCTGAAAACTTTTCTGAAAAACTTTTAATGCTTTTCGCACTTGGTAGCATTGGAGACAATATGTGCAGTACCCGCGAACTAAGGTGTTTGTGCTTGGTGCGGAGGAGAAGCCGCGAGTCGTGCAAGACGGTGTGCATATGGTGCGAGGATAACTAGACCACGAGGGCTGGAGCCCTATGCACGTGCACAAGGCGCGACCGAAAAGCTGGACAATTTGCTCCGACACGACACTTGTCACGTGCAGACTTCCATTGCATATGTCCGAGGCACTCGTATACGGTGGCTGTCAGCTGGTACCTGGGGGCTAGCGGTGGCTAGATGTAGCTAGTGAGGGTTGGGCGTATCATATATTTGCTAAACAGTACATAAACGACGTCGAGCGGGGCAAAGTTGCGTCTGCTACGATCAAGAAAATAACGCGATGGCTGCGAAATAATAGACAATAGAGAACACTTGGACAGTTCTAAAAGTTTTAAAGGGCCAATCTGACAGCCTTGATTTGAGTATAGTTGTCCAAGGCTTCGGCACCCAATTCTCTGCCAATACCAGATTGTCCAAAACCTCCGAAAGGAACCATGGCGTGGAAATCGTTGTAGGTGTTAATCCAGATAGTACCAGCATTAAGTTCGTTAGAGACACGAATGGCAGTGCTGACGTTGGTGGTGTGAACACCAGCAGCCAATCCATATTGAGAGTCGTTAGCCAATTTGATGACATCTTCAACAGTCTTGAATTTACTGATAGTTACGACTGGTCCAAAGATTTCATCTTTTACAATGGTCATGTCTTCTCTAACATCGCTGAAGATGGTTGGCTTGACAAAGAATCCTTTATCTCCGTGTCTTGAACCTCCAGTGACAACAGTAGCGCCTTCAGTCTTACCGACATCGATGTAGTGTAAAATCTTGTCCAATTGAGCTTGGGATGCTTGGGCTCCCATGTAAGTATCCTTCTCAAATGGAGATCCTATCTTAAGCTTTTCGGAGGCTGATTTGAACTCAGCAACCAAGGCATCGTGGATATCTTCTTGAACGTAAATTCTGGAACCAGCACAGCAAACTTCACCGGTGTTGAAGAAAATACCAGTGATCAAGTTTTGGACTGTCTTTTGAACATCTGCGTCATTGAAAACAAGATTAGGAGACTTTCCACCCAATTCCAAAGTCACCTTCTTCAAGTTCGAATCGGCAGCTTCTTTCATGATGATTCTACCAGTAGCAGTAGATCCAGTAAATGCAACTTTTTTGATTCCCATGTGTCTTGAGATGGCGCCACCAGCAGTCTTACCAAACCCAGACACAACGTTAACTACACCTGCGGGGACACCAGCTTCCTTGATCAAAGTAGCCAAGTATAAAGCAGACAAAGGAGTGGATTCAGCAGTTTTCAAAACAGTGGTACATCCAGTGGCCAAAACAGGACCCAATTTCCACGAGGCCATTAAAAGAGGAAAGTTCCATGGAATGATTTGTCCGCAAACACCGACCGGTTCTTTGCGAGTATAATTGAAGTGGGTGTTACCAGTATTAATCAAACTACCGGTAATTTTGTCAGCCCATCCAGCACACGAACGAAAGTAAGCAATCGTGAGTCCCACATCACCTCTTGAGCATAATAAAGATTTACCGTTATCGAGAGATTCAATGTGAGCCAAAGTTTCAGCATTCTTTTCGATTAAATCAGCCAAGCGGTTGATGATTATGCCTCTATGGGCCGGGTCTTGGGTCGACCACTCGGAATTGAAGGCCTTGGTGGCAGCTTCAACGGCAATATCTATATCCTCTTCACGAGCTTCGTAGACCAGAGCAACTTGTTCTTCAGTAGATGGTGAAATTACTTCGAAAGTATGCTTTCCTTTAGATTGAACGAATTCATTATTGATAAACAACCCGGTAGGTTGTTCGTAGGTAGTACCGTTATGCAACTTAATAGGGACTGATAATGGCAACAGAGAGTAGAATCTTGCAGCTGGCAATGTGCGCACAGCAACACTGGCTAATGTTCTAGTTTTAAACATGGTACACAAATTGAATGATTAAAGATCTAGCTTCAATTTAGCAAAAAAAACCTGGATGTTTTGCAACAATTACAAGATGCCAACTTTAGGCATCTTTATATAGCCCAGAAAACGGGAGATTAGAACAAAGTGGAGAAAAAATTGAATCGGATTTTAGAACCGTTAGTAACCTTAGGCACGGTCCCCTCATCAATATTTCCGGGGAAACATTCGAGGAAGCAACAAAATAATTATCTGCGGTTAGTGGTGTTGGGTCTTGGCATAGATGAGCAGGGCGAATTTCATACGGAGGATATCTGTGCAAACTCCGAGATTGGGGTCAATGCGGAACGGTAATAGGACGTAGAATCGGTCTAATTATGAAATGTTAAGGTAGCCCCGGGCAATGGTGGTTACAGCGCTGTATGTCGTGTAGTAGTCGTAAATGCACAATCTCCGCATCACGTGACATGTGCACTAAACGCCGAAAACCCACCCTCTTTGTCAGCCAGCGCAGTCACGGTGCCAGAACCGAGTCAGTCAGTCGGGATCGGGGTCTGACTTACCCCATACACTAGAGGATTCCCCTATTTTTGAACAAGTAATATTAGCTACCACATGTTTGTGCGGCCATTTGAAATATGCTGGTGGTACAACTTGGTTAAAATAGTCTGGATCATAACGTGGTTTGAAATAGGAAACTAAGTTGCGTTTGGTAAAACCTTATTTCCTTTAGTTAGGGCAAAGTTGAATAGTGCAATTATAATTTAATTTTCGGAATGTTTTTTTTGATTATTGTTTTTACTAATGAATAGCTTTTGGGAATTTGAGACCCCCAGTAGTGTGTCTAATACGAAGTCTCCACTTATTTGAAAATTTCAACAGTGAGTTGAGTTGCATGAGTTGCATGAGTTATATGAGTTATATGAGTTGCATGAGTTGCATGAGTTATATGAGTTGCATCTAAATTATGCATAGAACGCGCTAATACATCGCACTTGTAGCATCTCGAGTCGGCAGCCTAGCACTCAAAATTGATCAACTGACAGTGTGCCGTAAAGATATTGCGATTCTCCTGGGGCTCCTATGACTAGTCTGCAGCTAGAATCCGTCAAAAGCAGCTCAGAAGATTTGGTATCCTCATGCTGAATTTTACTAGAGCCCAATTATAGACTAGAATTCCCTAGATTCTGACCGCTATTGCTCATCATGTATTCTAGTAACTTATACTGCTAGTCTAACAAGCAGAACTTTCGTGTGGAACGAGTTTTCCACTACGCAATGGTTGCAAAATTGCTGCAGGCGCTAAGCGAATATCGTGCTCTTACGTAAGCACGCAATCAAAGTAATACAGAATTGTACCTTCTAGAGGATAGATAACCACTGATATAAATGAAATTAGCTGTAATTTCCGGTAAATAGCTAGAGTTATTCGTAAGAATATAAAATATGAGGGAAGCGTTTATTTTTATAAGAAATTACAAGCTTTTAGTATAAATTTCAAGACCAAATATTCTTCTTTATTATCCACTACTTAGGATTAAGCTAATCACCTCAACAGTTCGAAATTCTACTTATTCAAATCCGTCGCCTTTTTAACAACACCTCCTGTATTTATTAAGTTGACAAAAATCTCTATATTTGTTTATTACTATACACTAACCACTCTGTTTTACTACACTCCTTTCAAACCATTGATTATCTTCATTTCAAGTGAACACGTTCTTACGGAGGGCCCGCTCTGTTTCAGTATATACCCGTGCCAACACTTCAGAGGAAACACCCAATACCTCCGAAAGTTTGGATCGTACCTTCTCGTCTACCGCATTATCGATGGCTTCGTCGTTTTTCGACTTGGGAAGGGCCTTGGCCCTGACCATTTGATCTAGAATTTCATTAATCGAAAGAGGTACCGGGCTATGCTGTTGTGAATCGTGGTACAACTCTGGCGATGTTGAGGTTTGCTCATCATTATCTATGTTGAAAATTTGCAAGAGTCTCTTCTCCATCACGGTCAATTCTTCAGGAGGACCAGCGGCAGCAGGACTGGGTGCTCGGACACCGTTGCTGTAAGTCTGTTTCTTTTTGGGAATAATGTGGTCGTAAATCCAATCGCAGTACTTGTCTATCTTATCGTCTGACCAATCGAGTAACTGCTTATTATCGGAATGAATATATGAGTATTCATTGTTGGTTTCGTATTTATTCAAGTTCTCAAGCCAGATCTGGGGATCGACGGTCTTGCCGAATATTCTATATTTGAAGTTGACTCTGATGATGTACATGGCTAAACCCGCAAGTTGCAACTCGGGAAACAAACGGGGACTACCTTGGTATACCAAATTCATTTCAGAGCCATTTCCTATGCGTTCGTTCAAACTGACAAGCGTACAGAACAAATTGAGACAATTGGGAATTATAAACGTCTCTGATAAGAGCTTTAGAATGTACGGATAATAGAAGTTGGTCGGGATATGGAGCGATGTGGGCCCCTTTTCTTTTGGGACGTTGATCCGAGCCAAGTTAGCACAGACGGTTTCGTACCATTCTCCCCCCATAGGGAGTCTATTCGGCTGCAACATCTGGTGGTATGCCATTGGTAGTTTATCGAGCATTTTCTTCGGTATTAAATGCAAGCATCGTATATAAGGGATTTTATTGGTCTTGATACCCATGATGATTTCGTTGGAGTAGAACGGATAGAATCGGAGCTGGAGAACAGAAATGTATATTATGGCCACTAAATCCAATGCTCTGACTTGTCTGTGAGGCTGGGTCAGTTTCTTGGAGTTCCGGGTCAGTTTCAGCGGAGGTTGTTCACCTTCTGGCTCATCTCCATCTTCGTCCGAATCGGCGTCATTGTGCTCTTCCACGGCATCTTTCTTGTTATGGTCCAAGTAATGAGAGATCACTTTGATCCAGTTGATCTTGACCAAGTGAATCAAGTCTTTTTGCATACTTTCAGGGAAATACACCTCGGTCATGTTCTCGTACTGTCTGCGGAGGAGGATTTGCAAGCACTGGTAGTAGAGTTTTTTACCCTCTATACCGTATAAACGTTGATGTTTTTTCACAGAAGCACCTTGAGATGCTACTCCGCTAGTCATACTGCCTCGTTCATCAAGTACAACCGCGTTAAGTCGCCTTGTCGGCACCGAAGCCTGGTCCTGATCATCATCGATTTCGATGTTTCCTTCCATGACATGTCCGTACTGACATATAGTAAGCCCATCGCTGCTACGATACCTTCGGGACCTACAGTTGTCCACACCACATACGGGCCCTCTAAACCAGCCTGTTTTGGCCATGGTACGGAGCTAGCTAACTGTGATTGCCAATGGTGATGATTCAGCGATGCCCCAAATTTCACCAGGCGCGAACATCAAAACATCAAAACATCACCAACTCCATCGCAGCAGCATACACACCACTAGCGGGCTAAAATGAGCCTTGAAAATGCGTCTGCGCACCAAATTGGAGATGAAAACACCACGGGCTTGTTTGTAGGAGAAACCAGCGAGATTTCGGGGCCCCAGCAGCAGTCTATAGGTGCAGGCTCGCCAGAACATCAGTCTGACCCAGTGGCGACCACCGAGCCCACTGGTGCCGATAAGGACGCTAGAGAAGTCAGCAAATCTACAACCAAGGAGAAGGTTACTCTTGGCGGGAAAAGTACGAAATCGGCTCGCCAGCGGTCACCCGAGCTCGACGATTACGCAATGCACACCTCTAAGAGACGTGTTGCCGGCAAGCACATTGAGCGGTTCTGGCAGCCGTTGGACGGGCCCCACATCGAAGCTCTTGACAGAATTCTCCAGATGTGCATTAGCAAGGCCGTGGAACGCTACGATGGCCTGAAAATGGAAGCAGCCCAACGGGTGCTTACCAACAAATGGACTTCGCTGGATAGCCATTCGTTCAAGAATCGGCTTCGAGCTACCAAGGTGCCGGAGCCAGGTACGCTAGGCACCAAGACCACAGATCCGCTCAATCTAGACCCAGTATTACAGCGCAAAACGTTTTTGGAAACGTATCTACTGGCCGAACAGAAACAGTTGACCGAACTACAACGCCATTACCAAGACATGGAAATGGTTTACAAGCTGGACTTGAAGTACTTGGATGAATTCAAAAAGACCACTGCGTTACACACAATTAAAATGGACCACCAGCACGCGCCGCTAGCGAGCGTTTCCAACGAGGACATTGCACTCCACCGCCAGCCACCGCGCCAGTTCCAGCCCGACCACGACCACGATACCCGCCAGCTCTTGGAAGAGCTCAGCCGGCACTTGCAGAGCATTAACACGAGCACCGAGCAGTTGACCACATTCAACGACAAGCTTGAGGTAATCTACAATGTTTTGGACATGTTGGAGTAGTTAACAGAAGAGCCAGTAAACCGTGACCATCGTAGTAGTCCGAGACCCGTTGATCTGGATGTTGACGTAGCCGTCCTTTGCAGGGTCCCATACTGCGCCAAACAGGGTACGAATACCGAGGTCTCCTTGGGTGACGGTGGACGATTGGACGAGAAACTTGTGTTTAGATGACTTGGCCTGCAAGCGGGCGAGAATCTGTTGATTCACGTTGTCCAGCGTTGCCAGTTCTTGTACAACCAGGACGAGCCATTCTGCGGAAACGGGGGATTCGGGAGAGATTCCAGACGACGTGATAGATACGCTTCCCACATTTGAACCTTTTACTTGAGTATCATTGGAGCCTTGGTCTTTCGTTGAGCCTAGTTCGTTATTAGAGCCTTGGTCTTTATTAGAGCCTAGTTCGTTATTAGAGCCTAGTTCTTTCTTCGAGTCAAGTTCTTTGTTAGATTTTTGGTCATTCTTCGAGCCAAGTTCTTTCTTTGAGTCAGGTTCTTTATTAATATCTTGCGTATGTTGCTCGTTTAGTTGTTCCTTTAGTTCGTTATGTACATTTAAATCAGCTTCTTGGGGCTCATTGCCCTTAATCTCCATTTGAACTAGCTCCGGCTCCTCCCTCGATACTTGCATTGGGCTCACTTCTTCGGGCTCAGGCAGTGCTTCCAAGTCTGGTTCGGGCAGTGCTTCCAAGTCTGGTTCGGGCAACTCTGAGGCCGAACTATGCGAGCTTATTTCCGCCACTTCTGAAGTAGACGCACGCTTTGGACCTGCGCTTTCCAATTCATTCTTGGTGTCCAATTCATCTGAACTCGGAAATGAATCTAATGATGGACTTGGCTCCCTCTCTTCGGGTGAATTCAACGATCTTGACATCTTGTGACTGCTACTTCAAATGCACCACTTATATTAACTACCAATGGTACTGATTGAACCTAAATGTAAACGATTGAGTCTTTACTATGTACTAAACTCTATTGCAGTATCTATTGTTGATCTCTGTGATCGCGTTTCGGGTAACACTAAACTAGCCTGTGTGGCCAGGACATCACCGCACGCATTTGTGCCTGGTCTACGCAACTGTGCCGAACCGCGACCGAAAATCTCCATGATCGTCGCAAAATCTCGATATTCTGACTAAATATTTAGTTTTTTTCCCCAGCCTCCTTCAGCTTTTCTCGCTAATTTGGGTCGGTCGTATCGCTAATTTGCCCCGTCCAGTCGCCATCCCTACCATTAACTATACGGGTGCTATACGAAACTTCAACTACAATATGGCGACTTTTGAACCACCTGCACCTATAAACCGATCGCTCAAGCTGCTCTTGCATTATACCCTTTCTCAAAGCACCATGTCTATATCCAAATCTAATATATGCCTCATATCTATTACTAATCTCCATTCGTTCTCCTTGTTTTCTATGCCTGCCCTGCCTCTCTAACCTTCACGCGCCCGTCGGAAATTTCACCTGCCTACCACTATTCAATCGCTATTTAATCACTGTTTACTCTTTAGACTTCATTTGGTGTAGTGAAATTGGTAATAGATGTTGTTCTTCAAAAATAAAGATTCCTCTGCTGAATCCTCGGCAGATACTGCTCTGGTAAACTCAAAGGCAACAGGTTCAACACTGATAAATTCTTCATCCAACAAGAAGGGCCTTGTCACATGCCACGTTCCGTTCGAGAACCCCATCAACCCCATCAAACCTCCGACTTTTGACTTGTCCAAAGAAGAACAAGCCAAATATGGCACCGTCGTGGAGCATTTTTCCAACTACATCAAAGAAGATATTCCGGTAAACGACCTGAACAATGCTGCAAAACACCCGGTGTTGGAGGAGGAATTGGCTTGGCTCACCAAGGAGTGTTTTTTGAGATACTTACGAGCCACCAAGTGGAAAGTTGACAATGCCATCAAGAGAATTGAAGAGACTATTGTGTGGAGAAGAACGTTTGGTGTGGTCAATATTCCCAACCATACCGACCCCAAGAAACTCATCACACCTGAGCTTGTAGAGGTCGAAAACCATACTGGTAAACACTTGATTATCGGCTACGATAACGACAACAGACCATGTCTCTATCTCAGAAATGGTTACCAAAACACCGCCGCGTCCATCAAGCAAGTCCAGTTCTTGGTGTTTATGTTGGAAAGAGTTATTCAATTCATGCCTCCTGGCCAAGATACGTTGGCCCTATTAATAGACTTCAAGGCAGCACCGGCTTCAATGAATCTTTCGTCGCGTTTCCCCTCGCTTTCAATTTCGAAACAAGTGTTGCACATTCTTCAGAACCATTATCCTGAAAGATTGGGAAAAGGCTTGTTCACGAACATTCCATGGATTGGTTATACATTTTTCAAAGTGGTCGGTCCGTTTATCGACCCCTACACTAGATCCAAAACCATTTACGACCAGCCGTTCGAAGATTACGTGCCAAAGGAACAGCTTGACAAAGAATTCAACGGGAACTTGAACTTTGAGTATATCCACAAGGTGTATTGGACGGAAATGAACAAAATGGCTGACGAAAAACATCTGCGTTACATGGAAAACTTCCGGACACTCGGCTCCAAAATCGGCCTCAGCGAATACGACATAAGGAGAGGCTCCGATCCTGAAACCCCCTCTAGTTAGACTTATATACCTCTGTCCCCTTATTTATTAGCACCCATTTCATCACCATCGTAAGTGAAAAATCACGTGACATATACCATCAATTTCAATCGTCAAGTGTCGATAGAAGCACATCGGCAACCATGGCCGAGTACGTGATAACGGTGATTGCACACGGTGCCAAGTTGCAGCCAGCAGCATTAGAGGCGCTTGAAAACATTGCCACCATTTCCAAACATCTTTCCCCCCGTGCGGTTGACTTCTACGTTGATGCCAAACAGGCAGCAGCCGCAAAGGCTGTCAAGGTGGAGGGCCACGATGTGATTTTCCAGAGTAAGGAGACTCGAAAGGATAAGAAGTTGTTTATTTTCGATATGGATTCGACTTTGATATACCAGGAAGTGATTGAGTTGATAGCTGCGTACGCCGATATCGAAGACAAAGTAGCGGAGATCACCGAAAGAGCCATGAATGGAGAGTTGGATTTCAACGAGTCGCTTGCCCAGAGAGTATTGCTTTTGAAGGGTATTGATTCGACCAGTATTTGGGAAGAGTTGAAGCATAAGATCCACATAACCAACGGGGCCAAGGACTTGTGCAGGGCTCTCAAGAAGTTAGGTGTCGTCATGGGAGTTTGTTCCGGGGGATTCATACCGTTGGCTGAGCATATCAAGCAGGAATTGGGCTTGGACTACGCTTATGCCAACCAACTTGGTGTGGATGCAGAGCGCAAGTTGGACGGAACCACCGTTGGTGCCATTGTCAACGGAGAGATGAAGGCCACGTTGTTGCTAGAAATAGCCAGCAAGCACAACATTGATCCAGAATCTGCGGTGGCCGTCGGCGATGGTGCCAACGACCTTAAGATGATGGCAGCTGCCGGATTTGGGGTCGCCTGGAACGCCAAACCAACCGTTCAACTCCAGGCTCCCAGCTGTCTCAACACCGACTCATTGCGTGATATTTTGTATATCTTGGGATACACCGAAGACGAAATAATCCAGTTGACCCACTAGCCAACCACACGGCCTTTGGTAACACCCATGATTCCATTGAACAACAAGACTTCCGAGCCCACTTCGACGTCTTGCCAGAATATAGTTTCTTCTTGAATATACTGTTTGCGCAACAAAAAGTGTCTCATGACACCACATAAGCAGCCCGAGCTGAGCTGGGGCGTGATCCATGCGTTATCACCCTTTCTTCGGATGGCCACATTGGTAATTGAGCCCTCCATTAAAGTGCCATGGCTGTTTCGAATAAGTACCTCTTCGCGACCAGGAACAAGTCCAGGCAACACTTTGCGGGCCTCGGTGTAGGCGGCTCTATTTGTTGTTTTAAACGAAGTGAACGGCGAGACCAACACGCTGTCTTGGTGCAAGTAAACGTTCCAGGCATCGGTGCCTTCACCAGCGTCTAAGAGCCCGTCCAACAAGTTATCTCTGCGGGCAGCGTCATGGACTTCTACCTTGACACTTCCGTCAACCTGAACTAGTAGCCTGATCTTATACGGATCGGTGACGGGTCGTTGAGAAAGGCGAATGGCATCGACGAATTTGGCAACCAAGAAGTCTTCCGACAATTCAAAGTCGGCAGTCAACTTGTACTGCAACAAGAAGTACTTTAACGTGAACTGGAGACGATTATAATGTTCGCTGAACAAGAAAAAGTTGTCCTTAGATACGTGTTCAGTGGTTGACGGCACTACGGCGGTAAGTGTTGGTTCGTACCTAATGGTGGAAAGTACGGAAAAGCTCAATGGGTCGGGTGGAAAGGCGGTATTGGTGTATTTTTCACTCAACGTTTGGGCAATTTGGGAATATTCAGAAGAATCTGGATCGATTGAGGTCATTTTGAGCAAAACTAATAGCGTTTGGTGTACTTTATGAAGAAGTGTAGAGAAGAAAGTTGACTGCAATTGCTGCCAATTTGTCGAAGCGCGAGTGTTAAATGGCGGTGGGGTTTGCTAAGGGGAAAGAGCTGTAGTTGGACCAAAGGTCCCTACTTCACTAAGAAGGTGAAGAGTTATGCCCTTGATTTAGGATAGACCACGAAGTTGCTGGGAATGTAGTAGGAGGTGGTAGTTTATGTGATACTTTGTAGTCTAGTCGTTTTTTGCTATTTGTCTCGCTACTGTCTCGCTATTTGTTTCGCTATTTCTCGCTATTTCTCGCTATTGCACCCAAATTAGCACAACCGCTAGCACCGTTCTATCACCATTGTACACCTTATAACCTTATAATCTGATAACCTGATAATCTGATAACCTGATAATCTGATAACCTGATAATCTGATAACCTTATAACCTTATAACCTTATAACCTGATAACCTTATAACCTGATAACCTTATAACCTGATAACCTTATAACCTTACCTTAGCTATACATAACTGTACCCTCTTACTAAAAATGCTCCATGTCTCTACTAATCAAGTCCCCCTACATCCACAACAGGTCAAACTTTCGAAATGTCTGCTCTTAACTTCTTGTCTACATTACACCACCTCTTCTTCCTTCTAACTATCCTTATATTATTCTATATCTATCAGTACGGCTTGAACCTCTTCTTCTCCTTCATAAGTCTCACCTTCTCCTGGTCCGATTTGAACTTTTGCAACAAATCGTTCATTTCTTCCTTCTTTCTCTGTCTCATCTGGAATCGGTAAAAATCTTCCTTTTCTTTCTTCTTCATCTTAGCCTGTGCCTTAGCAAGTTCAGCGTCGTTGGAAAGTTGCTGTTTACCCAAAATACCGGCCTTGGTCTTACGATGTGAGCCTACCACCAACGTAAACCCATCTTCGTCCACAAGCTGTGTTTGTTGCTGAAGATTCTCGTAAGACTCTTGTTCGGCCTTGTCAAACTCAACGAGCGATTGTGCTACTGCTAATGAAAGCTCTGAAGCATCCAATATCTGTTGTTGTAACTTGGATCTGTATTGTTCGGATGCTGAAGTGGAGAAAGAATGGGGCCAAACCGAGGATTTGGAGGATCCAGAGAGCTTCTTAAGGGCAGAATGTGCAAGTGAACATGCAGATTTGTCCACAAACGTTATAATCCCGCAATTTTTGGGTATTTTGGTTGCTCCCGACTCTTCTTGTTTTGCCAACTCAGGATTAACTTCCAAGTCCGAAGTGAGTTTGGTTAAATTCACCCATATGTCTTCAGGACGATCTGTCAATACACTAGGGGTGAAAGTCTCGACCGTGGCTCCAATGGCTACATCTTGGAAATACTTCTTTACTACCCCAAGGTCTGTGCCTATAGGCAAGTTGCTGATGAAAAGCGAACGGTTGTCGCTGGTTCCTTTGTTGTCGTGTTTTTTCACATATATGTAGTGGTGAACATCTGGTTGCAGGTCCTGGAGAACCAACGCCAACACCGAAAAGCCCTTGATTTCAACGGCACCCATGTTGATAGTGATGGACATTTTGCAAAGCTTCAAGCAGCGATGAACATAGAGATGCCCAGGGCGTGCGCGGCCCAGCAGACTAGCGACAGAAGCATAGCGAGAAAATGTGAGTAGATTAGGGAGAGAACAGACAGAGTGGTTTAGGGTGTTCGTAGGTGGTTCACGGGTAACAAGGGTGCAACGAGGGTGGTTTAAGGTTTGATCAAGAGTGCATAAAGTGCTGGGAATGGTATGATTCTTGGATGTGAATTAACAGCGTACTTACTATATGCTCCAGGGGCCATGGGTCCGCCAGCGATGCGCCAGCGATTCGCACCAGACATTCTGGGCCAAGTCTTGCTAGCACTCTGGTAGAAACGTTTCTGTAAGAACCTACACGACACCCACTTAAAACATGCATGCACAATGCCCTTCTCTAGTCTATACTCAGCGGTGTATTGTCCTAGGACTCTACTGCTTCAATTTTGCCAACATACCTGCGGCACCTCTCGCTCCACACTTGTTCTGCTTCGAATTCTCGCTTGTCTCTAAATCACTTCCACTCTCATTCTCCCTAAATTATCCTCCCTACGCCAGTCCTACCGCGGTTCATCGGCAACAGAAAATTTTTCATCGCTAAACAACACTAAAGTACACTCTTCTACCACTGTTACTTGCCATAATGGATAAACAGACCCTTCTCCAGTCGTTGGCAGGCACTCTCGACCTGAATCATCAGGTCAGACAACAAAGTGAAAAACAATTACATGTTTTTGAAGAGCAATCGGGCTTCACCGAATATCTCCTTGATCTTATTACTGAAGACCAAATCCCACTAGGCATCCAGATATCAGCTGCTATTTTCTTCAAAAACCGTATAGTTCAGTATTGGGTTGCTCCAGAAAACAAACCAGCCTCGGCACTTCAAATAAGAGAAGAGGAAAAGCCAGGAATCAAGCAAAAGTTGATCAGCACATTGATCAAGACCTACAAGAACAACCAGCTCAAACTCCAATTGACCACGGCATTGCACAACATTGTCGACAGCGAGAAATGGTCGGAATTGATTGAAATATCCAAGTCCTTGTTGAATGACACCGCCAACATTGACCACGTCTACACCGCCTTGCTCTGTGTGTACGAGTACACCCGTAACTACCGTTTGTCAGGCTTCGGCAACACCAATTCCAACCCCGTTCTCGACGAGGTATCCACAGAAATCTTCCCGTTGTTGGAGAACTTGGCCAGCCAGTTGGTTTCGGCCGACTCAGGCCTGGCGTTGAGCGACGAAATACTTTACTTGATCATCAAAACATTCAAGTTCACCACGTTTTCATCGTTGCCAACCTACTTCCAAGACCCCAGCAAGTTGTCGTCGTGGTTCCAATTACACATTCTTATCATCAACAAGCCGTTGCCCGAATCGGTTCTCTCCGAAGACTCTGCGGACTTGAGGTCCCAGAACCCCCGGATAAAAACCATCAAGTGGTGTTTCGGTAACTTGCACCGCTTCTTAAGCCGCCATGGTGGGGGTATTTCTACCAAGGATAAGAAGACCAACCAGTTTGCTACCTACTTCTTGCAGAACTTTGTGCCGGAGATCCTCAACTCGTACTGGAAGATTATCGAGGACTGGTCTAGCAAGAAGGTGTGGTTATCGGAATCCTCCCTCTACCACTTGATCTCGTTCTTGGAACAGTTGTTGGAAACCCCGGCTAAGTCGTTGGTGTACGACAAATTGGACGCTATTCTTCGTCACGTAATAATTCCTAACCTCAGTTCCCTGGAAGAATCGGTGGAATTGTACGAAGACGATCCAGAGGAATACATGAGAAGATTCTTTGACATCAACAGAGAAGGCGCAAACTCCGACATCGCCTCCATCAACTTGATTTTCAGGCTTGCAAGCAACAAGAATGCCACCAACGCCGTGTTGAACATCTTGAACGAAATTTTCAACAAGAGAGCAGCAAACAGAGACGACGTGGCCACCGCTATGCAAACCGAAGGTGCGCTCAGAGTATTGACCACCATGGCCTACAAGCTTGATAAAAAGAGCTCGCCCGTTCACGGCCAGGTAGACACCGTCTTATACACTTTTGTGTACCCTGAGTTGTCGGCTGAAACAGCCCAGAAAACCCCCTGGTTGACCGCCAGAGCCTGTGACACAATCGCCATGTTTGACTACCAATACAAAAACCACCAGATCTTGCAGGACATTTTCCAGGCCGTGGTAGGCTGTTTCCAGAACGAAGCCCACTTCCCAATCCAGATCATAGCTGTAGATGCCTTGAGTACTTTGGTTTCAGAGGAATTGATTGCAGACCAGGTAGCACAGCAGATTCCCCAGGTCATGGGCACCATCTTGGACATGTCCAAGCGTTACGAAAGTGATATCTTGACCTCAGCCATGGAGATCTTTGTCGAAAAGTTCCCTAAAAGTCTTCAGCCTTTTGCACAAGAGTTGGCATCTAAGTTGGTCGAGCAGTTCAGCGTGTTAGCCCACGACTTGTTGGAAAACTCGAACGCTTCGGACGATGTGATATACAACAAAGAGTACAAAGCCTCCGCGATTCTCAGCACATTGACCACGTTGGTGGTTTCCTTGAGTTCGTCTCCAGAAGTAGCCCATTCTATGGAAGGGATCTTACAGTCCACCATTACTTGTATTTTTGAGAATGCCATGGTGACTTTCCTCACTGAAGCTGTCGAGATTCTCGAGTCCATCTTGTTCAACACCAGAACCGTTTCGCCTACCATGTGGAGCTTGTTCGAAACTTGTATTTCCGTGTTTGATGTGTATGCATTCGACTACTTTGACAGTTTCCAACCATTCTTTGAAAGCATCGTCAACTACGGGTTCACTAACCCTGAACTTGACATTCAAACCCCCCATGTTCAAAGCTTGTTGAAGTTGTGCTACTCCAACTTGACCAAAGATGGCTTGGACCCGATCTTTGTCGATTCCACTTTTGAAATCTTGGAATTGGCCATTCTTGCATTGAACAACAGATTCATTCCAATCTTGCCTGGGTTCTTGGGCGAGATCTTTGACATTTTCAGCAATTTGGAGAGCCAGGATGCATTCGACGGGTACATGTTGCGTCACTTGTCGGTAATCAAAGTGTTCTTTGCCGCAACCTACATTGATCCGGTCACCACCATACAGTTTCTTAATGAAAAGGGATTCACTGCAAACTTCTTCAAATTGTGGATGAAAGACTCGGTAGATTTCCAAAGTGTTTATGGGTGTAAACTCCAAATCTTGGCATCCGTTTCTATTATTAAAACCCAAGCAATCAACTTATTACCTACAGATTTGGTCGGCGAAACTACTGACTTGCTCCTTTCAAGTGTGAGTTCTTTGCCTGGTGCTATCAGAAAGAGAGAAGAAATCTTGAATAGAGAGAAGAGCAGCAAAGCAATCAATGCTGAAAATGACAATGATGACGAAAACGAAAACGAAGATGAGTTCGATGAATCGTACTACGATGACGAATTGGAAGCTGATGAAGCTGAATTGGAGGCCATGAAACAAACTCCGATTGACACAATCAATGTGTTCCAAGTGTTCACCACCGAAATAATTCAATTACGAAACAATGACGCTACAAAGTACCAAATCTTGTTTGGAGACATCGATCAGGACCAAAAGGATTTAATTGAGCAAATGATCAAAATCACCACCGAACAAACCCAGAGAAGCGGACAATAGTCTAGACTAGATAGGTTTTTCTTTTATATTCGAACTATAGATTAGAGTACGTGGAACCAAAGTAATTACACAGCACAGATTGAAGTAGATTTAAATGTGTCTAAAATATCTAATCGACAATAAGTCAAGCAAATTTAATAAAGTTAGTAT